>PVIY010013334.1:0-59459 GCA_004026745.1 Myrmecophaga tridactyla | reverse complement strand
TAATGAAAAAACATTCTTTTATTTGTACTATTAACCACAGTTACTGTCCACAACAGGGTTCATACAGTCCCATGTTTTATCCTCTAACTCCCCTTCCATCAACGTACATGACCCAAAACTTCCCCATTCAACCACATTCATCAACATAATTCAGCACTGTTTATTATCCTCACGATATGCTACCATCCCCACTCTTCATTTCCAAACATTTACAATCAACCAGTTAGAAATTCTGTACTAAGTAAGCATCAGCTCCCCATTCTCTACCCCTATTCTATCTCCTGGTAACCTATATTCTAGATTCTAACTTTATGAGTTTGCTTATTATAATTAGTTCATATCCGTGAAATCATACAATATTTGTTCTTTTGTGTCTGGCTTATTTCACTCAACATTATGTTCTCAGGTTCATCCATGTTGTTGCATGTATGAGGACTTCATTTCTTCTTACAGCTGAATAATATTCCACTGCACTACATTTTGTTTATCCATTCACTGATTGATGGGCACATAGGTTGTTTCCATATTTTGGCAATGGTGAGTAATGCTGCAGTGCACATCGGTGTACAAAGGTCAGTTCGGAGCCTTGCCTTCAGTTCTTCTGGGTATATACCTAGTAGCTGGATTGCCAGATCATATGATAATTCTGTAGTTAACTTCCTGAGGAATCACCAAACTATCTTCCACAGCGGCTGCCCTATTTTCCATTCTCACCAGCAATGAATGAGGATTCCTATTTTCCTTATACTCGTCAACACTTGTAGTTTTCTGGGTTGTGTTTTTTTTTTTTTTTTTCAAATAGTGGTCATTCTACTAGGTGTGAAATGGCATCTCATTGTGGTTTTCATCTCCATTTCCATAATAGCTAGGAAAGACAAGCATCTTTTCATGTGCTTTTTGGCCGTTTGTATTTCCTCTATGGAAAAATGTCTACTCAAGTCTTTTGTCCACTTTTTAATTGGGTTATTTGCCTTTTTATCATTGAGTTGTAGGATTTCTTTATATATTCTGGAAATTAAATGCTTACCTGATATGTGGTTTCCAAATATTCTCTCCCATTGAGTTGGTTGCCTGTTCACCTTTTTGACAAAGTCCTTTGATGCACAAAAGTATTCAGATTTGAGTAAGTACCATTTATCTATTTTTTTTTTTCATTGCTTGTGCTTTGGGTGTAAAGTTTAAGAAACCACCATGTACCACAAGATCTTGAAGATGCTTCCCTATATTTTCTTCTAAGAGTTTTATGGTTCTGGCTCTTATATTTGGGTCTTTGATCTATTTTGAATTAATTTTTGTACAGGATGTGAGACAGGAGTCCTCTTTCATTCTTTTGAAAATGGATATCCAGTTCTCCCAGCATCATTTGTTGAAGGGATGTTCTGTCCCAGTTGAGTGGACTTCGCAGCCTTTGACAAAGATTGATTGACCGTAAGTGTGCAGATTATTTCTGAACTCTTAATTCAATTCCATTGATCAATACTATCATTATGCCAGTACCGTGCTGTTTTGACCACTGTAGCTTTGTAAAATGCTTCAAACTCAGGAAGTGTAAGCCCTCCAACTTTGTTGTTCTTTTTCAAGAGGTTTTTTGATATTTGGGTCCCCTTGTCATTTTTGCAAAGTAGGCTGTTGGAATTTTGATTGGGATTGCAATGAATCTGTAAGTCAATTTGGGTAAAATTGATGTCTTAATGATATTTAGTTTTCCAATCCATGAACACGGAATGTCCTTCCATTATTTAGTCTTCTTTGATTTCTTGTAGCAATGTTTTGTTGTTTTCCATGTATAGTCCTTTACATCCTTGGTTAAATTTATTCCTAGATATTTGATTCTTTTAGTTACTATTACAATCTTTTTTTCTTGATTTCCTCCTCAGATTGCTCACTACTAGTGTATAGAAGCAGTATTGATTTTTGCGTTTTCATCTTGTATCTGGTCACTTTGCTGAATACCTTATTAGCTCTAGCAGCCTTATTGTAGATTTTTTTTTGAACTTTCTCTCTCTATATATACATATAGGATCACATCATCTGCAAATATTTGTGCATCTATGTTCATAAGAGAAATTGGTCTGTATTTTTCTTTTTTTTTGTAGTGTCTTTATCTGACTTTGGTATTATGGTGATGTTGGCTTCATAGAATGAAGATAGGTAGTGTTGCCTCCTCTTTAATTTTTTGGAAGAGTTTGAGCAGGTTTGGTATTAATTATTGGAGTTATTGGTAGAATTCACCTTTGAAGCCATTGAGTCTGATATTTTTGATGATTCATTCAATCTCTTTACTTGTAGTTAATCTGTTGCGGTCTTCTGTTTCTTCTGGAGTCAGGGTTGGTTGATTGTGTGTTTCTAGAAATTTGCCCATTTCACCTAGGTTGTCTAATTAGTTGGCACATAGTTGTTTATAGTATCCTCTTATGATCCGTTTTGTTTCTATAGGATAGTAATGTCCTTTCTCTCATTTCTGATTTCATTTGCATCTTCTCTTTTTTTTTCCTTTGTCAATCTAGCTAAGGACTTGTCAGTTTTATAGATCTTTTCAAAGAGTCAGTTTTTGGTTTTGTTAATTCTGTTTTTTTTTCAATTCTCAATTTTATTTATTTCTGTTCTAATCTTTGTTATTTCTTTTACATAAATTCAGGATTTTCTTTTTGAAGTATGGCAAATGGACCAGTGTTCCCACCTGGCAGCAATTGGGTAAAGCTGAGGTGAGGCCAATTTTTTACTCTGCTCACCCCAGGCTTCAGTCAGTACTACTGATTTATTCCAGTATGAGGCCAGAGTCCAACTTCATATGTCATCTTACACTTAGCCCTTTGCACTCACTAATGCCTCCCACCTGACCCCAGCATTTTGCAATCATGGTTTAAGGAATAGGATATGTACAGGAGGCAGAGAACATGGGAGGAAGAGGCTACTGGAGTGCATGTGTGCTTCTGATAGGCAGAATAATGGCCCCCCAATCTCTGGAATCTGGGAATATGTTATGTTACCTGGCAAAGAAGAATTAAGGTTGCAGGAGAAATTAAGGTTGCTGATTAGTTGACCTTAAGAAGACTATTCTGGATTATCTGGGTGGGCCCCAAATAATCACCTTTCAAAGTATAAGAGGGAGGCAGAAGAGTGTCAGAGTGATGTCATATGAGAAAGTCATGACTGGCCATTGTTGACTTTGAAGATGGAAGGAGGCTACAAGCCAAGGAACAAGGAGTAGGAAATTGGAACAAGCAGGAAAGCAAATTTTCCCTTAGAACCCCCAGAAAATGCAGCCCTGCTGACACTTTGATTTTAGTCCAGAGACCCACTTAGGACTTCTAACCTCTAGAAATATAAAAATAAATTTGTAGTTTTAAGTCATTAAGTTTTTGGCAATTTGCTAAAATAGTAATAGGAAACTAATAGAGTAATATACATGTGTAAGGTTGGAGGGGGGTGGAAGTGAACAGAGGAGACTTCCCAGAAAGGGGGGAAGGAAATCTTTGCTCTCCTCAAAGAGATGTGATTTCCAGGCTTGGAGCCAGCTGTATGCTTACCCCCTACTCTCCACCAAGCCTCCCTTTAATCTTCACCCAGCATCACCTGATACTTGCAAGACCCTGGCGCACTCTCTCCTCCTTCTGATCCCAAAGGTCCCCTACCTAGTCCTCGAGCCCCAGGCAATTGGTTCTCAATGTACAAAAGAGGAAACTGAGGCCTAGAAAAGGAATAGCCCAGGAACAGCACTACACCTGGGGGCAGGAAATGGCTAGGTGCCACAACTGAGAACTCACGCTTCCCATGAGGGCAGCCTGGACCTTCTACAGACTCCCTACTGCCGAACAAGCCCAGGCAGGCTCCTGTCCACGTTTGTGCTGAGAACATGTCCCCACAATTGCTGGGTGTCATCATAATTACCACCCTCCACACCCTCCCAAGCCCTCCTCCCTGGAGACAGGACCACAAGCCAAAGCCAGGGCCCACCTGACCACAATCCAGGCCCAGTCAGACCCTTGGAACAGAACCCTTGGGTTCCATTGGTGGCCAGAGAATAGTGTCACAATGGGATAGGGAGGGCCTTTGGGTGGTGTGGAAATGGTGAAGGGCAGCATTCCACTCCAGGGGCACAGTGGCCACAGCCCCTAGGGACAGGATGAGGCAAGGCACATTGGTAAAATCTTGACCTGAACCAGCCCTATAAGTTCTAGCCTCCCGTACCCTGGTGCAAGGAACCCACCCTCCCCATAAGGACCTCACCTCCACTAAGGGAAATCCTCTTAGTGGAGGTGAGGTACCACACAGATAGTAATCCTTTTTTATCCCACCGTTGGAAATGAATTTTCTCTGCCCCATATCTCCTGCTGTCTATCCCTCTGCAATACTCCATTGCCTACATTTGGCTCTTCTTTATAAGCCAGTGTCTTCCTGCCAGATTGAACAGGATTGGCATAGGACAGGGTACACCGTAGACCCAGGAAGGGGAACTGGTGGTCCCTTGTTGGGGAGGAAGAAACCTCATCCTTTCTTACTGAGCTGGTGCAGAGGAGACAGAGAGAAGCAAATTTTACAAAGGGGTCATTCAGCCTGAGGCCCAGGAGGTACCAAGCCCTACCAACTCACTAACTCCATCTGGGCTTCCAGAAGTTGTAGAGACGGAGTTCTCTTCTCCTCACCCCTACCCAGGACATTGCCCTGATAAGCCCTGGAGAGAAAATGGAAAAACTACAGGGGAAGCTGAGAACCAGGCTTGCCTGATTGCCCAGTTGGCAGATGCAGCATGTGTTTAGGGCACACACAAAACTGGGACACCAAAAAATTGAGAAAAAATTTGGGAAAAAAATTGCTATTTCAAAAAAAGACCAAGTATTCATTGTGGGAAAATTCAGGTAGGTGTTGAAATTCCTTATGCCTATTTTCTCAGTTTGTTATGGCTTTAGTTTTCATTTATTTGGGGCAAGGCAAGCACCTCACCCTCCAGCTTTCACAAGGCCTCCCTCCAGTTGTCTGTGGTCACCCAAGTGGCTGGCCTTGGGTGCCTAGACCTCCAGAGGTCCTGAGTCTTAAGCCCTAAGCAGTATCACTGATGGGGCTTGAGGGTCCAGGCTAGCTGGCACAATGGACTTCATCACCATCGGGGGGCTGATGACCAGGAAGGGAGCATCCCTTTGCTTTGTTTAAATGAGATCCCAGGACTCTGGCTCAATCTCTGGGTAGAGGAGAGCTCCAAAATGGCCAAGATTGAATTTCTGATCAGCTTAGTGAGAGACTAATAATCTAAATTAAAGAAAATGTTTCTTGCAGACATGAGTTTACAGAATTAATGTTCATACCATCTACAAAGGTTAATTATTTTTGTAAAAAACGAGGAAGTCATTTCTGTTTCCCTTGATTGAGGATTGAAAAAAATCAATAAATATGTTGGTCTTTTCCCACATTGGGCCTGAATGATTAGGGACCAATAGTCACAATAATCCTTATCTCTGAGGAGCAAAAGCAAGAAGATAGGTAACCAGGGCCCAGCTGAGGCCACCATCTCCACCCCACAGGTATACAAGCCAGCCCCAAAGAAGTCCTGAGCAGGCCCTGGGCACCTGGGAAAAGGTCCGATGTAATTGGCTCAGATACCAGGCCCCTCTCTAGGCAAGTAGCCTGGAACAACTGTGGCTGACACTGACCCTGGCTCAGGAGAGAGCCATTGTAGCTTATTTGAGACCCCTACGAGCAGGAGGAATCCCAAAAGGTGATGGGGGGAGACAGGTTTCTCCAAGAGGGAGGTGTTTAGTTTTTTGTTTTGTTTTGTTTTGTTTTGTTGCATGGGCAGGCACCGGAAATGGAACCCGGGTCTCCGGCATCGCAAGTGAGAATTCTGCCTGCTGAGCCACTGTGGCCTGCCCAACAAGAGGAGATGTTTAACAAGAGGGCAAGATCATAATGTTTAAGAAGCAGTAATACAGAGCAAAGAGGCCCTTACCCCAGCTCCCTATCTGTGAGAGAATGAGCGGCCAGAGTAAGAGGCAGGAGATGGAGCACCCTTCCCAGAAGGGTGGAAGACACAGGGCTTCTGCTCGATTTGGAGGGGCAGTTCCAGAAGTACAGGCTTGGGACCAAGGGATGGAGCTGGGTGGGGCTGCAGACGAGGTCAGTGCAGCTGAGGCAGTTGGATGGTGTGCTGGTTTGAAAGGATGTATGGACCCTAGAAAAGCCATGTTTTAATCAAAATCCCATTTTGTAAAGGCAGAATAATCCCTATTCAATACTGTATGTTTGAAACTGTAATCAGATCATCTCCATGGAGATGTGATTTAATCAAGGGTGGTTGTTAAACTGGATTAGGTGACGACATGTCTCCACCCATTTGGGTGGGTCTTGAGTACTTTCTGAAGTCCTATAAAAGAGGAAACATTTTGGAGAATAGGAGATTCAGAGAGAGCAGAGCAGAACGACATAGCCACGAGAAGCAGAGTCCACCAGCCAGCAAGCTTTGGAGATGAAAAAGGAAAATGCCTCCTGGGGAGCTTCATGAAACAGGAAGCCAGGAGAAGAAGGTAGCAGATGATGCTGTGTTCGCCATGTGCCCTTCCAGCTGAGAGAGACACTGTGTTCACCATGTGCCCTTCCACTTCAGAGAGAGAAACCGTGAACTTCATCGGCCTTCTTGAACCAAAGTATCTTTCCCTGGATGCCTTAGATTGGACATTTCTATAGACTTGTTTTAATTGGGACATTTTCTCAGCCTTAGAACTGTAAACTAACAACTTATTAAATTCCTTTTTTAAAAAGCCATTCTGTTTCTGGTATATTGCATTCCAGCAGCTAGCAAACTAGAACAGATGGTGATGAAGTAGAGCACTAGTTGGCTGGAGACGTTCAGGCTTTGGACATTGAACTAGCAAACACAAAATGTGTGATATAGTGATAAGAGACACCTCTTAATCTCAGAGGCTGTCTCTAAGGAGGTTGGGCACTAGGCTTAGAGGCCAGGGAGGTTCTCTCTTGAGGTTGGAGCCAAGGGACCCCAGGAAGCCAAGCTCTGAGTCCAGGGCATAAACCAGTGGAGCAATGAATGAGTGGGTATTCATGTTCCCACTCCATCATTGAGATGTTATGAGGATACATTGAGGTAATAAATGCTTGCTATTAATTTTATTGCTGTAATGATGTCCTGCCTGGCTTCTTTGCTTCTGTTTTTTTCTAACTTATATCTCCAGTGATTTTTAATAATATAAATCTTAGCAGGTCACTCCTCTGCTTAAGAAAAGAAACAAACAAACCAGTGGTTCTTTTGCCCTCAGAACACAGTTTAAAATTAAGGATGTGGCTTTACAAGCCCCACTAGTGTCTGGTTCCTCAAACTCTCAGAAATCCTTCCAGCTATATGCCCATTATATGTCTTCATACATGGAAGGTCCTCTGCACCCCCTGCCTGCCTTCTCTTTACCTGGCCACCTCTGGCTTGCCCTTCAGTTCCCTCCTTAGACATCTATCTTCAAAGGGTTCTTTCATGCCCCACATGCTGGGTCAGCTTCCTTGTTTTGTAGCGTGAAACCAGGAACAAGGCTCTGCAAGAGCCTCCAGGAACATTATATGAAAACAGGACTGGAGCGTATAACCAGGAATGAGATTGCAAGCCTCCAGGGACAGTACATGGAGATAGAACGAACCGGGATCGAGACTCAGAAGTTTCAGGAAGTAGATTTTATTAGTCTATGGCCACAGGGCTCAGCCGAATAGCCTCTGAAAGTCTGAGCCCCAATCAGGGGCCGATACAAGGTGTTTATAGACAGAATGGCTGCTAGCATCTTCCTAATATGGCAACTGGTTACACTTGAGGGAGGTGATTGGCTGCTCGCTGGTGGTCTGAAACAGGAAGGGTTGCGAAAGCTGAGCTACAGGGCAGGGAGGGGCCTGCTTGCTGCAAGGAGCTTCCTTGCTTTATTCCCCCTTTTGATGCTTGCTCATGCTAGTAAGCAATTGCATCACGTATATCTCATCTTCCTGTTGTGATAGGTACTGGTATTTCCACACCCCCAGGACCTGGGTTGTTGTTTTCTTATCTACCACAGCCTCTATGGAGTGCAGCAGACCACCTATCAGGAGCGGTAAGAGGCATGACACAAGGAGGCATATGCCTAGCAGGCCTGGGGCACTGATGATCAGGGTTTTGCATCCCCCAAAGGTAGTCCAAATAGGTCACCTACTCATGAATAGGTTCCATGTTTGTACAGGCACATGGGCTAGTTCCCTCATCTGATCGGTCAGCTCCCTGATGATTTTCCCTTGTTCGTCTAGTTAGAGGCAACAGTCAGTCCAATGAAATTTTCCACAAACTCCTCCCTCATCTGCTAGAGTCAGGCTATTCTGATAGATTGTGGTTTGAATTTTGTCCTGATTATCAGCCAGGGAGTTTAGGGCCATTGCAGTCCTGTTGGTTATTAACTCCAACACGGCTTGAAGACGGATGCAGTTGAATATGTAAATGGGAGTTCTATAGCCCCAGGAACCGTCCTCGGCCCAGGCTGCAGGTCCATAATACTGGATTATTTGTTCTGGGGCCACTCATTATCCTTCCAATCCCCAATGGTTATTCCTACACTTACACTTCCCTTCTGTCTGGGGCTCACTTGCATAGGGTATCCTAGCTGTCCTCCCCACTCAGAGGGGACTAGGAAAAAGGCTGGTCTGATGGTCCCTATCGCACATGACCCAGTCCACCCAGCGGGTAACTGTCTATAGGCTGTCTGCCCACATATCCAATAGAGCCCTGCAGGAGCTGGCCAAGGACTGGGAGTGCTCACATCCTCTCAATATCTAACCAGATTAAGCGCACGGAATGGGAATGACAGGTTGTCATGTTTATTCCCTTTCCAGGTAGTTTTCCTGGTGCTTGTGTTGTGTACCTGCTATCCTAAACATGGGAGCTCACTGACTGGTATGGTGAATGATGAGCCCCATCACACCATGCAATGTTTTCCCTACCATAGCAGTGACTAGACTCTACTGGCTGCCCTGAGGCTCAGGGAATTCAAGGAGAGCGATGCTAAGGTTTGCAGGCATTTCCCATTCCTGGGCTTCCCAGGCCACTGATTTCTTATTCCTGTTCCTCCACTGACATAACATGAAGTGATATTGAGAGAGGAAGCTGTCTGCTCAGTCAGCTGTACAAACAGGTTCTGGGTGGGTTTGGGCAGACCTGAAGTAAGTGGAGTAAGGGGCCCTGTTTAGAACCAGTTGGTGGGCTCGTGTTTCCTGGTGTAGCAGGATGGGACCCTGTGCCATTCGTTGGCATGTTGGCCCTGGCTCCCAGTTAGGGAATCCCCAGGACTGTGTATACCTGTCCACCAGGAGGACTGGGGGTGGTAAGCTCCTTAAGCCAGCGGGGTTAAAACTGTGCTGAACCTGGGTGCAAGGGGGAAGTGTCCTGAATGTCCCTGAAACCTGTGCTGGCAGCTGAAGCTGACTGCCAAGCTCCCTACCACGGTCCTGCCAGCTTACAATCAGGTGTGTGAAGCCCAGCATCGTACATGTGTTGAAAATTAGACAGACTGTGGGGCTTCCTTCAGGAGCAGTAGCAATGGTTTTTCCTTGGTAGACCAATAAGTATAGTGTTACTTGACCCAGTGAGGTGGGGTTATAGCATACCAGGGGACCTTCCTTTAGGGTTCATAGTGAATACTGGGTTCTGTTAAGAATGCAGGTTTGAGAACTACCCTGGCATGAGTTATACTGGTTATAGAGAACTATGGTAGTTTCCACCTTTTCCCCAACATAGGTGGTTTCAAGGCTTGCCTGGCATGCATCATTCTCCTTGGAAGGGCTTACGACCATGCTGAGCAGAAACAGAGGAGTGAGGCGCATGGTACTGGCTATGAAAGTGCCACCACATGAATGTATAATTAGCCTCAGGGGAGGAATGGAGACACACACTCTGGGGCAGCGGCTAGGAAAACCAGGAGGATCAGGAACCTGATTAGCAAGAACAGGGGGCTAAAGGGAGCACTGTGGCACAGGAGCACTTAAAGGGAAGGGGAAGGGGACACTTAGGCTGATGTGCAGCTCCTCAAGCTTCAGCCACGCATAGATCACTCAGCTTCTGGGGTGACTGAAGCAGGGTTTGAAGGGCTCCTCAGCCTTCAGCTGTGCTTTGACTAGCTGCTTCCGGTGAGCTAGAGCAGGGCAATAATGGCGTTCAGGCCTCAGTCACAGGCTGGTCGGCTGATCTTGGCTGCAATGGAGAAGGGCACAGTGGCTTCTGGAGAATAATGCGTGTCGAGTGTTCAGTATCAGAGGTGCACTCCCAGGGGTCATTTGCGGTGGCTTGTTTTACCCAAGAGTGGTGGATCCACAGGATGATCCCCGCAACTCTGACAGCTGTTGGGGTTGCTAAAACAACACGGTAAGGGCCTCTCTGTTGAGGCTGGATGGGGCCTTTTTGCCGAATTTCCTGGTTCAAATTCATGTACGGGGTGGGGAGGGGTAGATGCTGAAAGGCCCAGACACTGCTTTTAATGTTTTCCCTTTCAGCTCACTTAGAGCTCATCCTAGCTGAGCCAAGTATTGGGTTAGGCTTAAGTTTCCAATTTCCCTGCAAGATTCTGGTGAGGGGTGGTGGCCTCCCATACACTAGTTCAAAAGGGGTGAAGCCTGTTTTCTCTGTAGGGGCAGATCTAATTCTAAACAGAGCTATAGGGAGCGCCTGTACCCAGGTCAGTTTTGTTTCTTGGCAGATTTTCTTCAATTGTCACTTTAGAGTTCAATTCATCCATTCCACCTTTCCACTGCTTTGAGGCTGATAAGCAGTGTGGAGCTTCCAAGTTATGTGCAAGACTTTTGCTAGCTTTTGGAGGGTTTCAGCTACAAAAGCGGGGCCATTGTCAGAGCTGATGGTGAGCGGCATTCCACACCGAGGAGTGATGTCTTTAGGAGGGCTTGCGCCACCTCCTGAGTAGTTTCCGACTGGGTAGGGTATGCTGCCACCCAACCTGAGAAAGTGCAGACAAATACCAGGAGATAACGATATCCCTGGGCCTGTGGCAGTTCTGTGAAGTCTACCTATAAGTGTTCAAATGGGCTTAGACCTGCTAACTGGCTGTTTAGTCCTCCCATCCTGGCACTAGGGTGTTTGGCGTTAAGACCCCGATGGCTGTCCCTTTCCATTCGTGGACAGACAGGGTAAAGGGTTTCTCCAAGTCCAGGAGGCCTAGACTCGGGGCCTATGTGAGTGCCGTCTTTGGACACTGGAAAGTGGCTCTCGCTTGGTTCTCAACTGGAATGGGTCTCTGTCGCCCCCCATTGTAACTTCATAGAGGGGTCTCGCTAGGAGTGTGTAGTTCGGGATCCAGACTCTGCAGAACCCAGTTGCCCCTAGAAACTCCCTGACCTGTTTTCTGGAAGTTGGTGTGGGGATGGCACAAACTACTTGTTTGCGCTCTGGTCCCAGGCTCCATGTTCCTTGCTGTAGGTAAAAAACCCAGATATTTGACTTGCTGCTGGCAGATTTGGGCCTTCTTTTGGGGAATACGGTACCCTGCCTGGTCCAGGTGAAGGAGAAGGCACTCCAGCCCTCGCTCACAGTCATGGGGGGATTCAGTGGCAAGCAGGAGGTCATCTACATATTGTAGGGCAGTGCAGTTGTATTCTTTGGCTGGGAATGATTGCAGGTCCTTCCCTAGTGCTTGCCCAAAGATAATGGGGGAGTTTTTGAATGCCTGAGGCAACCAAGTCCGGGTGTACTGTCTTCTGGTTCCCATGGAGGGCCTTTCCCATTCAAAGGCAAATATTTCATGGCTGACTGGGGCTACCCAGATGCAGAAGAAGGCGTCCTTCAAGTTCAAGCACGAGAACCATCTGGCTCTCCCTAGGACCAGGCTGAGGAAGGTATAAGGGTTGGGAACCACGGGGTGAATGGTTTCTATGACTGCATTGATTGCTCGCTGGTCTTGGACTGGGCGAAATTCCCCTGTTTGAGCTTTCTTCATGGGTAGCAGTGGGATGATTCATGGGGAGTGGCAGGGCCGGATAATCTGGTGGGATTCTAGCCGTGCCAAATGGCCTTGGATTCCCTCGAGGGTCTTTTGAGGGATCAGATACTGCTGCTGGCCTTGCCATCGGTTTCAGGGTGATCACCACAGGGCACCAGTGTTTGGCTAGGCCCGGTGGATTGTGTTCAGCCCAGATGCTTAGAATGTCTGGAAATGGAAGGCTAGAGCAGATTTCCCCTCCCACCTTGGGCTCCTCATGCAGCTGCCATTCTTTGCCTGCTGGTACGGTTAGAAGTAAGATCTTCTGAGGCCACCAATCCCTAAGGAGGCTTTTCCTCTGGGCCTAAAAGTAATCTGGGCATGCAGCTTCTTGAGGAGGTCTCTTCCCAGTAGCGGCACCAGCCGTTCTGGCATATACAGGAACTGGTGGACACTGAGTGGCCCCCAATACTGCATTCTCTGGTCTTCAGGAACATTTTTTTTCATACCATACCAGGGGTGCTGACTATGTCTACCATTCAGCCTAAAAACGGCTAAGCTCCCCAGGGGCTGGGTTACTACCAAGTGTTCGGCACCGGTATCTACCATAAAGTTCCCCCAATTTTACCTTGACTGTGGGTTCCTGGGGGCTTAAAAAATGGAACCAGCCTGTCCTAGTCAGAAAGCTCGTCACCAGCCAGGGCAGTGGCGGCAGGATGAGGGTGAGGCCTGGAGCTGGCGTCCTGCGATTTCCTGTGTGCCGGTGGGGCAGATTTGTTGGGACACCTCTTCCAATACCCTTCCCCCTGGCAGTAGGCACACTGGTTCCATCTCAGGGGCACTCAAGCTCACTGGTCTTTTTCTGGCCGGGGTCCTCTATCTTGTTTGTCTCGCCTGGTCGGGTCTGTGGCTGCAGTGACTTGGTGGAGGTGGAGTGGGGGGACCCAGGAGTGGTTGGACTCAGTGGACCCTCGGGTGATGTTTCTGGACTACTCAGGGAGTCTGGGCTCACTGAGGAGGAATTTGGTGGGGCCATGGTGGCTGGCAATAAGGCGGAGGATCTTCTTCTTTTGGTGTACTGGATAGAACCAGGACCTTGGGCTTGCCGTTCAGTTTCTTGTGGGACTTGTGCACCACTTGGGTGACAAAGCACCTGGCACTGTCCGTCTATGCAAGTCTTTATCCACTCTGGTTTCTTCTTTGCAACTTTCAACCAGGTGGCAATGTAGGGAAATTGATCTAGGTGTCCAGGCATCCCTGACACTACACTATAAACTACCTTCACTTTTTCTAACTCAAAAGTCCCCTTGGATGGTATTCTAGTTTGCTAGCTGTCAGAATGCAATATACCAGAAAAGGAATGGCTTTTAAAAAGGGGAATTTAATGAGTTGCTAGTTTGCAGTTCTACAGCCGAGAAAATGTCCCAACTGAAACAAGTCTATATAAATGTCCAATCAAAGGCATCCAGGGAAAGATACCTTTCAAGAAGGTTCAAGAAGGCCGATAAAGTTCAGGGTTTCTCTCTCAAGTAGATGGGCACATGACGAACATAGTCAGAGTTTCTCTCTCATCTGGAAAGGCACATGGTGAACACAGTCAGGGTTTCTCTCTTTCATCTGGAAGGGCACATGGCAAACACGTCTTATCTGCTAGCTTCTTCTCCTGGCTTCCTGTTTCATGAAGCTCCCCAGGAGACATTTTCCTTCTTCATCTCCAAAGGTTGCTGGCTGGTGGATTCTGCTTCTTGTGGCTATGTCATTCTGCTCTGCTCTCTCTAAATCTCTTGGCTTTCTCTCTTGTCGTTCTGTTTTATAGGATTTCAGTAAACTAATCAAGACCCACCTAAATGGGTGGAGACACATCTCCCCTAATCCAGTTTAACAACCACTCTTGATTGGGTTACATCTCCAGGGAGATGATCTAATTACAGATTCAAACATATTGTATTGAATAAGGGTTATTCTGCCTTTACGAAATGGGATTTTGATTAAAACATGGCTTTTCTAGAGTCCATACATCCTTTCAAACCAGTACAGATGGCCAATCCACCCCAAAGGTGGTTCATTCTAATTCACACCAGCTCCTAAGTCAGCTGGGGGTCAGCTTGACTCCCCAGTCATCAGTAAAAGCTCTTAGAGTTGGACATCATACACCATAATGGTCTCTTGCTGACCTCCCCTCCCATATCGCTGGAGCCAACAGACAGGGAGGAGGTTACTAATTGTACAACAGAGGGTTTCAGACAGACAGTTGCTTTGTTTGGTCTGAGCTGGCCCTTAGCAGGGTCACAGGAATCACAGGGTCTAAACTCATTTGTGGCCTGGAACACGGCTCCTATGGCCCAGGACTTCCTTTCACTCACACAGTTGCACACACTCCAGCACCCCTTCCACACTGCCCTTCCTGAAACCAAACCTGAAGTCTTCAGTTTCCCCTGGTCCTCTGGATGGAGATCGGTACTCAGATAGTCTTGGGAGGTGATCAGGCTCACGTAGCCTTTTACAAGTGGGCTGATACCGAATGCACCCAGGTGCTTACCAGTCAGATGGGCAGTCGTCCCTGGTACCTAGTTCCTGAAACTGTTCCAGATCCACCACTGCTCTGGCAGTGACAAGTGCCCTGGCTAGGGAGGTCAGGAGTCCAAATGAAGGGGAAAAGCCCTATTGCTGGCACTGGATTCCATCAAGTCTCTGGTCTGGATGATGTCACTGCCATGGGTGAGGGAGGTAAGAATATCACCAGCCTCTCCATCCCAGGCGAGCCCCCAGAAATGTAGTAGCATGAAACCAGGAACGAGGCTCTTGCAAGAGCTTCTTGTGGCTATGTCATTATGCAAAAACAGGACTGGAGCGCTTAACCAGGAATGAGGCTGCAAGCCTCCAGGAATGATACGTGGAAACAGAATGAACCAGGATCGAGACTCTGAAGTTTCAGGAAGTAGGTTTTATTACTCTATGGCCACAGGGTTCAGCCAAGTAGCCTCTGAAAGTCTGAGCCCCAATCAGGGGCTGATACAAGTATTTATAGACAGAATGGCTTCTTAATATGGCAATTCGTTACACTTGAGGGAGGTGATTGGCTGTTGGCAGCGTTTTCCTAATATGGTAACTGGCTACACTTGAGGCAGCCTGCTTGCTGCCAGTAGCTTGCTTGCTACAGTTTAATGTCCTGCAGTGTCCTCATCCTTGGCAGTTCCCCTGAAGTTCTGGGGATCAGTTTAATAGCTGCAGATGAATTGTGGATATCTCTTTCCATCTCCCTGATGGTTAGCAAGTAGGTGAATGGCAAAGTAAGTGGGACAAAGACCCGAGGTGCATGAGTCAGGGTCAAGCTTGAAGACTCAGCCCAGTCCTGTGCCTGGCAGTAGACTTGGTGGGGAAGGGGTAAGACGGCAAGCTTTTTCTACCTCCTTGAAACTTAGGGACTCCTTTGCCTTTCACATCCAGACAGGAACCCAAGATTGGAATTCTTGAGAATTAGTGCTAAAGGGACTTATGAAATCACCCATCCTAAAACAGGGATGGCTGAGGCCCAGAGTAAGGAGGGCTCCTGCACCCAAGACCTGAGAGTTGAGGCCTGCACTACCCTCCACTAAACTAACCATAAACACTGAGTAATGGGCTCACTATTAGTATGTCCCCTATCTGGGCTGCCCTAAGGAGAACAGCCACAGCCCTGCTCGTGCTGGCCACTGCCTGGATAGAGTGGAGAACCGACCCGCATATGTTCTCCCCTGAGGTCCCAGAGAGCTGAGCTGCAGACCTCAAATCTGCAACTTCTAAAAGATAAACTGTCACTTATTAACCTCGACAAGCTACAGGGCAGTATTAAATACATGCAGAAAGATATCTATCTCTCCAAGTGCCTACAATCCATCTTTAATAAGTCTCCAAAGACAATAGTTGAGTCTCTATATTTATGCTCGTGTAAATAAAGTGCACATTTAAGTCTTTCCCCAGGAATGAAGATCATTCTGCCTCAAAGGGATGTGAGTCTCCACATCTTAGAAGAGGAAACTATATTCAGCTTTGAAATGAGTCCCCTACTTCCATCCTCAGGTGGTTTTTGTCTTTTCATCTTGGCAGTTTCAGCCTAGGGTCTACATTGTGCCAAGACAGACTTCTGAGTGGTCCCTAGGGGAGAATTTAGCTTGGGGTGGGGGTGAGGAGGCTATGTGTGCGTATGCCAGCAGGAAGCTAAATAAAACTTTTCCCTTTACTCCAAAGCTGAGACCCATGAGTAATAAACCATGAATTCAAAAGAAAGGGACAGGGCACATCCATGCTGTGTTTACAAAGAACAAAACTAGTAAAGTACCCATACCCGCCTCCAGGCTACAAAAGAGAAGGTGAGTGTGAGGGAGGTTCTGAAAGAATCCTTCTTAGTTATGTACTGGGGTTTCTGTGAGAAGGGCAGAATGGAAACTTATTCCCTTGTGCACAGTTGGCTGAACATGTCTTTGAGGGTAAGACAAAGAGGAAGTAGCAGCTGGACAAGTTCTTTTCCCTCATTTCGTGAGGCAAAGATCCAAGGTGTTCTTGTGCCAGGTAGCCTGGATGGAGGTAACTTGATGGGACCCCATCCAAGAGGGCTGTCTTCTAAGAAGGGGATGCCACAGTAAGAGAGACTATTTGAGGAGCAATGCTGGGGGCAAAAGCAGCAGAGGAATCCCAAGAGGTCAGTTGAAAACATTGCTCATCCTAAGGAATAGTGCAAGGGTGCTAGGAGGATCTCTGAAAACCCCACAAATATGCCCTCTGGAGGAGTCAGCTTTTGGAAGCTTGCAGCAATGGACTGATGATCAGCCAGTGTAAGCCTGTAGGGAACTACAAATAGCCACAGCAAAGTAAAAAGACCTCTGACCTTTTCACTCACCCTGGGTGGGCTCCAAAGGAGCCAGAAGCAGCAGAGTATGGTGGGTGGTAGAGAGAGGAGGTGGGGCAAGGAGAGGAACAGAACAACCCCCTTCTCCCTCTACTACCAGTACCTGAGACACATATAGGTTAGCCATGAGCTAACTATGGGGCAGGAAGTTGGAGGATCTCTGAAAAGAATGCAAGATTGAAACTTTGATTTAGACTGAATACAGATTCTTCTCTTATTAGTATCAAATGTTCTGTGGGGCCCCATCTTAGCCAGGGAGGCCTAGTCTAGGCATTAGAAGGAAAAACAACCTTCTCTTCATCTACAGCTTTTTCTTCCACCTGCCTGGATAGAGTCCACAATTTTGATTTTTTTCTCCTCCTATTCCCATGTATTTGGTGTTCTTTTCTGGACTGGAATGTGTGTTGAGGGTAGGAATGTCCAGATTAAGGGGATTGGAGGAGCCACACCCAAACAAGAGCGCCAGAAAACAAATTAAGCCCACTACATACCAAGACCCTAACTTAGAAAAGGATGTTGAGGGTGTAGGCTCTGGAGATGAGATGGATGAAGAAGGGAGAGACGTCCTCTCCCAGATGCCTCCAGGATTAGGCTCAGCAGTGAGGGGCTGGGGCTGGGACCAGGTCATAGTGTGCTGCCTCCCTCCATAAGCAAGCCTGGCCTTGCCTTGGGTCCTCTCAGGTCCTGGTCATATCCAGGGCGATGTTTAGGCAGCTCCCCTGCTGCTGACAGTCTGTCTCTCCCAGACCACAATCAGAAGTAAGTGCTGCTCACAAAGGCCATTCCTGGGCTGGAAGTTCTTCCTGTGGCCTTCACTCCATTTTCTGAGGGTACTGGCCTTGGGGACCTGGAAGGAGCAAAAGGTCATCACCACTGGCTACCCAGAAATTAATCCCACAGCAGTGTCCCTTGTCATCTCCCTTCCCAAAGTAGACTTTGGGTCAGACATCTATGCTTGTAGAGGGCTCAGGACTAGTCCTCCAAGCAACAAAAGGGTAATGGTGAGATGGAGGTATGGGCCTGTGGGGGAGGAACCACTGATGTGAGGCCCAGGTCCTAGTCTTCAGAGAAAAGAAAGTGCTCACCATTGGTGGAGCCCCTGCTCCAGGTCCCTGATGGTATCCTTCAGGGGCTGGTCACGGGTTTCTGGCAGCAGGACACAAAGCAAACCTGCTCCAATAGGGAGGCTGCCATAGATGAGCATAGGGAGGGCCGCCTGGTACTCGCCCAGCAGGATCACAAGTGGTGTGAGGATGCCCCCAATCCTTGAGAAGATGGCCACCAGCCCCATGCCTGTCTGCCTGAGGGAAGGGCAGGGGAGGCTGAGTAGACCCAATCTCAACTCTAGGTCACAGCTCCTTCCTCAGGAGAGCCCAGGTACCTTATTATGGCCCCAAAGGCCTACAGAGTCTCTAGCCTCATGTAGGCCACTCCCAGCCCTTCTGCTCTCTGCTCCTGTATAATGAACTAATTGTAGTTCAACTGTGTGCCATGCTTCTCCCACCTCCAGGCCTCTCTGTTTGCCTGCTATACTCCTGCTCACCTGTCAAGACTACCCCTCACACCTTAGTGTTCCTTCTCCTGGGCCATTCATTTTTACATGTATCCCATATTTCAGTCCTGATCAGGCCAGGGCATGACCTACTTCCTTATCTGTGCTCCACCAGCCTGGAGACAACTTGAGGACTTGGAGAAAATTTCTGGTTGCTCTCCACCCCACCCAGGACTGCCCTAGGGCCAGCTCTGTTAGCCATTTGGAATGGTAGAATGGTGATGAGGGCAGAAAGAGGGATAACCAAAATCAGGGTCTCAGGAACATAGGAGCAGGAGTTGCATTAGCAGCCCTTACCGGATGACGGTGGGAAAGAGCTCAGCAGAGTACACATAGGAGATGGTAAATCCTGCAGCTGTAGCAAACTTCCCCACCACAGCCAGCACAGTGACCACCATAGGCAGATCTGGGGGAGAACACTTGTTAGACACATGTTAGGTAGGTAACCCCAGTACCTGGGCCCTGCCCGTTTCCCTGTGTACCCAAACTCCTCATACCTTCTGTACCTGAAACCAAGGGAAGCATTGACTCCAGAAAGGGAAGCAATGGCTGTTCATCCAGCCTGTGATGGGAGCTGGGGGTGTGGGGTAGAATGGGTGGGGGAAAGCCAGCCCTGATACCTGTTGGGACGAAGACGATGGCAATACACATGAGGCCACCCAGAATCAGAGTCCCCAGTTGGCTCCACTTGCGGCCCAATCTTTGCATCATGAAGATGCTGGAATAGCGGGCAGGCACCTCAACGGCTCCAAAGATTAGCTGCGTCAGGTAGATGTCCAAGCCGAAGTCCCCCACTTGGAAGCTCAGGCCAAAGTATCCCAGACTGTCCACAAACCTACAAAGTGTCCAAGAGTCCCCATCACTCATTTCTGGTTGATGGAACACCATGATACCCAGAGGGAGAAACTGCCTTGGCCAGAAGTCACAACAGGAGATAATAGCACAGCCAGCGAGAGATAATCCCCAGACAGACTAATAAAGCCAGAGAGAGCCACCATCCCACCACTCCACTGACACTCCCTAGGGAAGTCACAGCCCTTTGATTCTGTCCTCAGGGAGGGGCATGCAGCCTGGTGCACTCACCAGATATAGAAGAGAATCAGGGTCATCTTTCGCAGCTGGGGGTATCTGAACAGATCCAGGGCATTTCCTGAGGGGCCTGTCTCCTCTGGGACCAGCTGGGAGGAAGGTACAGAGTGAGGGGCCAGGCAGAAAGGTCTGTATGGGTTATATTTGGGGGTAGGGCTGGGCTTGAGTATGATGGAACTACCTGGCTCAAGAATTCTGGGGACAGTTTCCTGCTGTTGACTGAAGCTGCCTTCTGGATCACTTGTTTTGCCTCCTCTACCCTTCCCCTGGTCAGGAGCCACCGTGCAGATTCTGGCAGAACCCTGTAGGCCAGGAGTATCTGTGACCTTTGGAGAATAGAGTCCTGCAGAGCCTTCCCCCTCCTCCAGGCAGTCTTCCTGGACTGATCCAATGCATACTGAACCGCACCTCAGCCTTTACAGGCTTCCTTGCCCAGGCTGGTTTCTGACTGTTCCCTGAGGTGAATCTGGTGCTGGACTCCAATCCTACCACAGCACAGCTAACCCAGGGGTGGCCTGTTCCTGGGAAGTGTCTCCTTACCAGAAGTAAAAGAAGAGCAACAAGACAGGTGCTGTGCCAGCAATCTGGAAGAGCCGCCAGTTGGGGATGCCATAGGCAAGTCCTGCTAGTACAATCTGTCCGAGGGAGAAGGCACACAGGGCCAGGACCACAGCCTGGGTCCTCCGTGAGGGACCTACCCACTCTGTAACTGTGGGAACAGAGAGGCTGAGCCTGGGCTCAGATACTGCCCACCTACTCCCTGTCACTCCCCAGATGCCACCCTGGGAGGGTCTAGCACTAGAAACTCTGGTGTGTCTAGTGCCAGGTAGATGTCCAGACCGAAATGGAGTGCCCAGACCGCAGGCCCTGACCACCCTGTGGCTGAAGCGTCCAGGCCCAGATACTCACGGAGGGTGACATTGCTGAAGCTGAATCCAGCGACGGCAGTAGCCACAGCAAAGCGCAGGGTCATATAGAGCTCAAAGTTGGGCGTAAAGGCTGTGGCCAGGCCAATGAGGGCGAAGATGAGCAGCTGAATTAGGATAGCAACCTTGCGGCCAATCCTGGGGCAGCAAAGAGGCAGGTCTCTGGGGGAGGGGTCCCTCTTCAGAGTCTATCTGAGGGGGAATAGGCAAGGGAGATCCACTCCTGCCCTGGGATTTCATCTGAGGGGGAGCCCATTTTGAGGGTAGGAGAAGCATGACCTAGTTCTGGAGGTACAAGGGGAAAACTTGGTCCTAGGCCAGGAGGCTCAGTACATGTTAGATGAGAGGTGAGCTGGTCAGGGTTCTTACCAGTCACAGAGAGGCCCGAAGATGAGAGACCCAACAAGGAGCCCGGCCATGAATACTGACTGCGAGGTCTCCATCAGGTACTTCCGATCACAAACCAGGTCAAACTGAGGCAGACACAGGCAGGTGTGTCCAGAGGCAGCACTGAGGGCAAGTCCTCCACCACCCTCCCACTGCCACCCTCTCTCAGGGCAGACACCCACAGTTCCCAGAAGGCTATTTTAAACGGAAACGCAGCAATAGTCTATGCCTGTCAAACATCACACAAACTATAGCTGAAGATAGTTCAATTTCAACTGAACAGCATGCTACATTCGCTTAGATGTGAATCTAAGGCTGTATTTTTGGCAGTAGTTGTGATAAAAACAAATACCATGTGAAAATCAATGTGGAAGAGAAAATGGGGGTGGTGTCATCCAAGGCTTGAGGAGTTATGCAGTGTCCCACAGGCATAGACATTTTATTAGTAACTGTATTTATTTAAGAATGAAATTTAAAAAATTTTCAACTTATGTTTTTAAATTGCTACTAAGATCTCAGGACATAAACATTTGTTAAGTTGTTTGGATGTAATTACCTAATGGAACTGTCTTTTGGCCTGGAGATACCGTGTAGAAATTACTGATACAATGAGGATGCAAAATCTGGGAGACCATTAATTGTTGCCTCCTAACCAATGGGACCTCTTACCCCACAGGCAGGGTATCCTGTGGCCTACTTGGGTCTCCTCAAGTGTGCCCATCTGGCGGCAAAGTCCTCCTCAAATTTTCAGCAGTCAGGATCCTAAGAAGCCCTCATAAACCCCTTGAGAAAGGAGATTAAGACAGAGGGACGTGCACACACACACACACACACACACACAAAGAGAGAGACAGATACTAACCCACTTGAACTCAGAATATCACAGAAAGACTGGGAAACCAAGTAGAGAAAATACATAAGCCTATGTAGCTCTGTGCACATCTACTGCATGTGCACACACAGCTCAAGTGAGTGATACCACCATCCCGGAGGTTGTAGGCCCCTCAGGGAGTTCCATGTTCCTTGTACACAGTTCAGAAATAATGATTGTGGGAGATGATGATAGGTGAGCTTTCCTCCAGAGCTCACAGGCATAGCTTAATGACAGCAATGACTAAGGCTTTTTGAGTGCTCACCCCTGTGCTAGTACTGTGCTAAGTGATTTACGTGCATATCTCATATAATTCTGTTAACAGTCCTTGACTTATGTGATGGTTTGAAGCTGTATGTACCCCAAAAACATCATGCTCTTAAATTTAACCCATTTCTGTGGATGTGGACCTTTGGTAAGTAGGATCTTTAGGTGAGTAGGATTTTAACTTGAGATGTGACCCACCTCATTCAGGGTAAGTCTTAATTCTTTTACTGGAGTCCTTTCTAAGATAAAAGAGAGACAGAAAGTAACTGTAACTCAGAGAGAAAAGCCAGAGGAGCTGAGAATCAAGGACATACACAGAAGCTCAGAGAGGAAGCCATTGAAGCAAGATGCTGGAAGCAGTGAAACCTGGGAGAAAAGGGAGAGGAGGTGAGGATTGCCAGTAGCTGGTCTTCAGGGAGAAGGTATCATCCTGTTGATGCCTTAATTTGGACATTTTCATGGCCACAGTACTGTAAATTTGTAAGTTAACAAATCCCCATTGTAAAACCCAATATATTTCTGATATATTGCATTTCATCAGCTTTAGCTGACAGATGATAAAACTGAGGCAGGGGGAGGTTAAGCACCTAATCCACAGCAAAGTTGAGACATCCCTATTCCCCCAGACAGGGACTGAACTGAGTAAAGTCTAAGAGAATATATGCTGAATTAATGAATGACTAATGCCCACAGCTAGCCAACTAGCCATTACCATCTGTTAAATAACCTTTAGCAAGAAATTAACCAACCTAGGAGTTACTGTTATGCTCACACTTCTGTTCTCAAGGACAACTGTTAATTTTTAAGAAATTATGTCAAACAATTAACTGTAATTGTCCCTGGGGAACAAAGTGGGGCAGGACAGGGGACTTCAACTTGTTGCACCTAGTTCTGGTCAACAACCATGGATTGTCTTCATGGAAGATGCTATTTAAAATAAATAATACTAAAGGTCTGCTGTCAGGCTCTGGAGTCAGAATTGAGTAGTTTTGTGTGACCTTGACTTTGTTAGCCAATCTGTTTAGGTTTCCTCTGTACAACATGGGGACAAAATATAATACATAGTATCCCCTGATAAGGTTAAAGGAATGAACACATGTAGTATGCTTAGTACAGTGGCTGTCATGTAGGAAGGTATCGGAAAATGTTAGCTAGCATGAGGATGCACTGACCCAGGCCTCATGAAGTTCACAGCTGATGACAAACATCTCAAACAAAAGCACCGTACAGTGCTCTGAAGGCATGAGCACCAAACAATGGGAGGCTTCCAAGGCTGGCACCCCTGGAAGCCACTATTCACTACCTCCCTGCAGTTTACATACCTCTTATTTCATTAAATCCTCATTCTGACTGCATGAAATCTTATCATTCCCCTGTACAGTAATGGAGAACAAGGCTTGGAAAAGTGCCAAGACTTGCCCACGCTCATGTGGTGGTGTCATATTATAGATGACACAGAAATAAAAAGGGTTTCAACTTGGGATGCCAATCAACACCCCTGGCCTTAGTGGATGGCTCTGTCTGAGGCCAGCCGTGGTGGCTGCAGGACCCATACTCTCAAAATCTTGCTGTCATTACTTGAAGCAGACCCTACTACATTTCTCTCTCCTATTCCAAAATCTTCGACGGCTTCCCTTGGCTCCCTAGGAGAAAGCCCAAAGTCCTTAGTGCTGTATCTAAGACCCTTAAGAGCTGGCTCCTGCCTGTTTTCCAACCTCCTCTTTTATCATGTCAGCATGCCTCAATATACCAGTCTTTAAAGCCTCTAGGCTGTCAAAATGGCTGTCCTCACTGCTCCTTTTCCTTCCTTCTGTGCTCTTCTACCCTTTCTTTGGTTCCAATACAGATCACATACTTTTGCTGCTGTTCATTGATGTTCTGCTTCCCTCCCTATTCAGAGGTCCATGTGGACAGGGCTGGAGTCATTTTTTTGTTTTACCAAGGGTGAATGCTGGATGGGTGGATGGGTGGGTGTGTGATTGAGAAGAAGAAATGTACTCTGTCCTCCAAGAGCATGCTGCCTGTAAGGAAACATGTTCTTTTCTTCTCAAATGAGGATTACTATTATTTCAGTTTGATTATGAAGCTGCAGGTTGGAATAAGGCAACTTGGGGTGTCAGGTAAGAGAGTAAACTCTTGAATCAGTGTGGCAGAGCCCCTCTTCATAGACAGGAAGCAGAGGTAGAAGGTTTCACACTAAATTAGCTCCACTCTGGAACAGAGCTTGGGGTTATAGTGCGGTGCAGTGTACAAAGTACCAAAGGTGTACACTCTGGGAAATTCACAGTCCTTAGGATGAGGCAAGGACTAAATATAAGGAAGAGCCAGTAGTCTCGGTTGATGAATGAGGCTAGAAATAAACCAAGTCCTTGAGAACATCCCATCCAATTCCCACACCCCTGTCTACTCCTCTACTCCAGACACACCAGGTTGCCTGCTGCTCCTGACCTACCTTCTGCTTCTTGCTTCCAGGACCTTCTCTTGCTATTCTCTGTGCACAAAGGCCTTCTCCTCTTCTCTATCAACATTATTTTACCTAGTCCACATGCTACCTCCTCAAAAAGTTGCCTGTCAACTCTTTCCCCAGAAGAAAGCAAATTCTGGGTGATAAGCCCACCCAGCCCTTTCTTTCTCTTCAAGGGGCACAGATCTCCCCTGACCACCAGAGGTCTTTGGAAAAGGGAATGGGATGCCTCCCTCCTCTGACTGTTCCCGGCACAAAGTTAACAAGAGGTTCTGACTGAATAAAGTTACATGCATATCAAGGGATTGAGAAAACCTCCTTGACCAAAATAGGGAAGAAATAAGACAAAATAAAGTATTAGTGGCTGAGAGATTTCAGAGTGGAGATGTTATCCTGGAGGTTATTCTTATGTATTACATAGATATCCCCTTCTGAGTTTATGGTGTATTGAAGTGGCTAGAGGGAAAGTACTTGAAACTGTAGAGCTGTGTTCCAGTAGCCATGTTTCTTGAAGATGATTATATAACGATATAGCTTTCACAATGTGACTGTGTGATTGTGAAAATCTTGTGTCTGATGCTCCTTGTATCTAGGATATGGACAGGTGAGTAAAAAATATGGATAAAAAATAAATAATAGGAGGAACAAAGGGTAAAATAAATTGAGTAGATTGAAATACTAGTGGTCAGTGAGAGGGAGGGGAAATGGGTATGGTGTGTATTTTTTTTCTTTTTTATTTCTTTTGCTGGAGAGGTGCAATATATTAAAAAATGATCCTGGTGAAGAATATACAACTATGATGATACTGTGAGCCACTATTGTACACTATGTATAGAATGTTTGTATGTCAAGAATATTTGTATGTTTGTTAAGGTTTGACAATAAAAATATTTTTTAAAATTGCATGCATAGCACATGATGAACAGGGTGTGAACAAAGGCTAGAGTGGGCTCTGAGCAGTCTGGAAGATGTTGTAGGCTTTAAGGAGATATTTGCCGAGGTAGGCAGGAGAATTGAGCACATGTATAAGTAGCCATTTATAATTGCCCCAAGGCATTTAAGGGGCACTGAAGGCTGAGGATGACAGAGAGGCCAGTGAGCATCAGACTTAACTAGGCTGAGTCAGGCCCAGAGGCTAAGGAGAGTTCATAGGCCACCTAGCTCCCCCAGTGGAGTAGATGAAGTGAAGAGTAAGGAATAGGTCATGTAGGACATATCCTTAGGTTGTGAGGTCTTAGGGGCAGCTAGATGGTCACTAAAAAGCAAAGTGTAATCTCTGGGCTCAGGATTTGTCACAGGCTTGTGATGTATATCATGATAAAGAAGTGAGAATTAAAACTCCCTGATAACCCCTACCCTTTTGGTTTCTCAACTACGTGTGCTGTCTCCTTCTTCTGCAGGGAACTGGACAGTGGAAGCGCTGAGCTAGACCTTAGCTCCCCTACCAACTCATTATGCTGCCCTGGCCAAGCCATCTCTCCAACCTGTACCTTAATCCCACCATCTGGAAAGAAATAGAGTGGGACTAGATACTTTCAGAGGGTCCCTTGTGGCCTGAGGTGACTAGGAAACTTCCTGTTTGTCTGCCTGGGTCCCTCCCAACAGAATGAAATTAGCAGTTATCCATAGGGCAAGACCTAGAATCACATGTGTCCTCCAGCAACCCAGAGGCTAGCAGAGAACTACAGAGAGAAGCCAAAATGGAGGAATTCCAACACAAGCAAGCAGGATAGCAGAAGGGTGGATAGGGAAAGAGATGGCGTAAGATGAGAGTGAGGAAAACATAAGAAGATATGTAACCATGCAGACACATGGGGGTAGACTAAAAGACAAAGGCAAAGGGAATGGCATATGGGAATACTGGTTAAAGAGAAGGGCATAACAATAGGAAAACAGGAGGGGACAGGAAGAGAGGCAGGCAACTGGGTAGGAGGATGGAAGAACAAGCAAGGAGAGGGAGGGACAGACTAAAAGGATAGGCAAAGACAAATGGACAAACAGGCAGACAGACCAGACAAAGAAAATGGACAGAGGTAGATGGCCTGATAAGTAGAAAACAAAAAGAAAAACAGGATGACTGGCAAAAAGAAAAATAGGCACACCAACCAGTCAATCATGCAGGCATAGGGGTAGATATAGAGAACAAAGCTACAGCCAGTGATGGAGGGGAGAGGGTCAGACAGACAGATAGGCAAAGGGAAACCCTACCTCATTTTTTAGGGACAGAGGTTTGTCTTCAGGATAGTCCCAGCCAGTCTCACAAGGCTGTGTCTTGTTGAAGTGGTGGCTGAGGATGTCCTCCAGGCTGGCGTTGTCAGGAGGTGGCTGGAACATGAGGCAGCGTTCTGGGCTGCCCGCGGCATCCAGAGGCACGCTCAGTGCCAGCTGCTGAGCGGCACTCAGGTTGAAAGTGTGGTTTTTGACCCAGGCCACTGAACAGTGGTGGGTCTCCTCCAGAACCATGAAGACCTGGGCAAACATGTAGAAGGCACCCAAGAAGTTGGGGACACTCAGTAGTAGCAGCAGCTGTACCTGGAAGCGACCAAAGTCGCCTATCTCAGCCAGGACCTGGGCAAATTGAGCCATGTCTGCCAGTCACTACCTCCTCAGTCTGGGCCACCAGGTAAAGCTGCAGTTTGGCTCTGGGCATTTGCTCCTCTGGGTAGTGGTGACAGCTCCATTAATATTTAATCCAGCCTTGCCCAGCCCACCTGCTATCCCTTGGTTCCTGAGCCACAGCCTGGGAAACATAGAATATGATGAAAAGAATAGTTTATTCTGGCTTGTAGAACATTTTATTGACTGTGTGATAGACACAGGTATCACAAGAGGAGCCGAGAGGATCTTCTCAGGACCAGCACACAGAAGTAAGTTTTTGCTAAACCTTATACAGTTTACACCCACCTCTGCCAACTCCACCACTCTGCCAAATGCAACATCCTTCGTAATTCACATCCAGCTCAGATCCCCGTTATTGTAGAACCTAACTTCTGAAGAGAAGTAGTTTTAACATTCAGAGGGACACCAAAGTCTTCTGGGGTGAAACCACACTAGGCAGTAGGGAGTAAGTCAGGGTGGTAGCAATGACCTAACCTACCCATTAGCTCTGCCAGCAGCCCAATATGGCCTCTTGACCCAGATGTGGGTCCCTGGTATGCAACACTAGCCAATTCCTTCCTTTTCAGCACCAAAGATAATCCCAGAGTAATTACAGAAGCACTAAGAGTTGTATTTTGAGGTCTACCATTAATACATTCCCAAGATAAAAACAAAAGCAAGCTCCAACATACTGGAGTTCTCTGTATGGGGTTTGTATTATTTTTGCAACTGTCCTGTAAGTTTGAAATTATTTCAAAATAAAAGGTTAAAAAAAAAAAAGCAAGCTATCCTTGTATTTACAACTATCCAGAATAACCACAGCATCCCTAAGTAATCTCACTGATAACAAAAGAGGAACTCAGGACTAAGTCTTCTCTACCATGGCTGGCTACACTAGAACCTTGGTGGAGTCAAGGTTGGCATGGAGCACAGTTTGGTGGCTGGCAGATTAGGAGTAAGGCTGGACCTCAGAGAAGATGAATCTCACAAAGAGAGAAGCTCCTATCCTTTGTATCTCAGGGGAAGTCTTACTGGAAACCAAACCAGGGCTTAGAAGGAATCTTTTAGTCATGGGAAGTGGGGAATGATGGGATCCAACAGAACATCAGGGGAAAATACATGTCTGACCATACATGCGTGCATGCAAATACATTCATCTACTTGTATATTCATAGCAAAACTTTCTCACATAATACTCTTCTCTATCTTTTGAATTTTGAGCCATGTTAATATATTTTAAGAAATGGGAACAAGAGCATGGATGAAATGAATCCAAGGAAGCAAGGTCATACAGGGTAGCCCTAGTTTAGCTGTCTAGCCCTATACCTAGCTGGCAGAGCTGCTGGCTGCCTATTCATCTCAGCCTATGGCGCAGGTCAAGGTGGTGGCAGGCAAAGGCAAGTGCCACACCCATGTTGCAAAGGAGAGCACTTTTCTCTCTGCCCTACCTGATTCCATCAGACCCACCACCGTCCAAGCTATTTTCTTCACATATCTTCCTTTTACCTCTTTGTCCTCAGCATCATCTTTAGTTACCATGAGAATATGCTACCAGCTGTCATTGCCCAGTTTGGTGCTTCACTATGAGTGAGAACTTAGAGGACACACAGCTTTGTCCTCAGTCCTCATCATTTCACTTCAGTAAGGGAAAGGATTTTGCTTCATTTGGCTCCAATTAGCCAAGGGAGCTTGGAGAGGTAAAAAGTTTGGACCCCATCCAGTCTGAATTGTGTATGTGCCCAGTCCTCCCTGAGCCTCAGGTTCCCCATCTGTATATAGGGAAAACTTAAATTAGATGTTTTCTATGGATTATTTCATTTCTTGGTGTGTAATTCTAAAACAGCAAAAAAGATCCATGAGGAAGGAGACTACTGACAGAGGGACCAAAGATTTTCCTGTTGGGATTATGATCCCAAATCTTGGTTCTGAGGAATTGGATACCATTGACCCCATTTGACTTGTCTATAAGCCCCAATTCTAGTTTTTTGGTTTACTTCTTTTTATTCTTAATCCCATCCCCTTTCCCCCAGTTTGCCAAAGGATCCCCATGTTCTAAGTCCATGACCAGTTTTCCTATTTAAGGAAGTCCTCTCTGGATCACTGTGACCCAAAAAGATATCCTTCTACTCTGTGGTCTCACTGACCTAGGAGGTTGAGTCCAACAAAGTACCTGTGTTAGCCTCTGGTCATCCTATGACCACCTGCAGAATAGGACTGGGGTTGCCTTTGACCCCTCAGGCCTGACAGTCTCTCACCCACCTCTTCCTCTCCTTGTACCTACTTTTACTCAAGACTACAATTAAAACCAAAGAGGCATATGACAAGAATTTTCTTACCATAAGAATTGTTTCAAATAAATGAACACACTATCCTCATAAGAAGTGTTCAGGAAGATCAATGGCAATCATCTGTCTAGGAGGTGGAGGGTGAGCATGTGCGTGTGGATTCTGTGTGGACGGGTGTTTGAAGGAAGGTGCTCCTCAGATAGTAGGGATGGACTAGCAGGTGTTTTAAATTGCTTCCAAGTTTGAGAATTAATGATTCTAGTAAATAAAAACTCAAGGAAGAGGACCTGACCCAAAGCTGCACTGATCACTGCAACTGTGCAAGAGGTAGTTAAGGGAGTAAGCCCAGTGACAAGATCAGATCCTGCTAGAAAAGAATGGGTAATGGGTAAGTGTGGAGACTCAATTTATTCTTTGCCTCTGCTCTATTCCCTTCCCATCCCCTCCCCTCCACTACCCATGGTCACTTAAAAAAATTTTTTTTTTAATTGTATAATATAACACACATACAAAGCAAAGAAAGAAAAAAGCAAGTTTTCAAAGCACTCTTCAATAAGTAGTTACAGGATAGATCCCAGAGTTTGTCATGGGCCATACCCATGGTCACTTTGAGTAACTATAACTAGCATCTGCTTGCTCGCCCTCACAATAAAGTGCACCTTTACATTTTGCTTATCTTGAAAGCACACTCAACCCAACTGAAGGCCACATGATACCGTCAACTCCAAAGGCACCACAGCCCTGAGCTCTGAAATACCAGAAGCTACAGGCACCCATCATGGCTTAAAGGCCACCTTCTGTGGGGAAGGAATTTGATCAGGGAGATCACTCATTCAGGAAGTGGACAGGGACATGGAGGGCTCTAGAGTTTTACACGTAACTTCATCATTTTAATATTGAAACCAGGTAGGGATAGGCTTACTCTGATGTCAACTTTCCAAAAGGGACTCCAAAAGGCATGAATCTGGCATCTTTCCCCTGCCCAACATCATGAACAGAACCAGTTTAGAAAAGACTGGAATATAATGCAAGGAATTCCAAATCCCACCCTACCAGGTTTACTTGGGCAGACCTCATACCTCCCCTTTGGGAATTCAGTTTCCCCTTGGTACAATGGTTTTTAAAGCTGTTCCTTATAATTTATAGATCAATACACACATTTTATATGTCAATGCACTTTGCCTTCTCTTCATTCACATTAAAAATTAAAGTCAGTAGTGACTCTCAAACCTATTCCCCATAGCTTCCACCAATGGCATCAAGTAAAGCATCCAAACACCACTATGGACAATTTACTCTTTATTGATTAAAAATAAAGAAAACATGCAGTAAAATACAAAGTCCAAAAAAAGGAAAAGTTGAATATTTTACATCTTCCATAATCTAACATATTTCATAAGGAGGAACCTCCACTTATTGTTACACCATTAATTTATCTTCCAGATTATTAAATATCAGCTGGCTCTAGGATTTGGTTCAGAACTTAAGCAAAAAAACCAAACAAAATCCATTAGTCATTTAGAAAGACCATACGTTTCACAAATAGCATTGGCACATATTACCTTGTGCTATAATCAGTCCCTACCCCAGGGGCCAGGGGATTCTGGGGCCCCAGAGACAGAGGTGCACCCTGGACCACCACTCCTGGACAGGGGTGGAGTCACTCACTAGGTTACATGCTGTCCCACCTGGGAAGTTTCTGTTCACTAATTTTCTTAGCACCTCTGCATAAGTCAGCAAAGGGAATCCACCACACATCATGCAGAAGAAGAAATAACACTGTCCTGGGGTTGGTGTCTGTCTCCTAATTCCCAGCGGGGTGAACAATGAACTGAAAGAGAAAGCACCAGCCCATTCCCATCATCATGCCTGCCCCACTGCAGTTCAAGGTAATGACCACAGCTGGAGAAAGTGAACAGGGAGATAGTCTGCTGCTCACTCCCAGCCTGGGCACCAGACCACCTCCAAATAGGAAATGAGAACAGAGTGCTGCCACCACCCCTTGGATTCCTAAGTAGATTATGATGGCTTGTTCGAAACCAAAAAAACATACTCTAAGGCAGGCCACCAATCTTGTGCCAAAGGACATTATCTCTTTTCCATACCTCATTTCTACATTCCTGTCCTCCTTCCCACCCACCCACACCCCCGCCCAAAGAAAATAAAAGCTAAACATTTTTCCAGCAAGTTGATCAATCTTCTTTTCTCCCTCCCAGCTCAGCAGGCTTTTATCTATCCTACTTGGACCTCAGACTTTGGTTCCTATCCTTCTATAATCTACTTCCCTCCCAAGCCCCATTCCAAACCCATTCCCTCTGTTTCTTCCCAACATCCGTTATCTTCCCCAAATGCCTCTGTACCTGGGGCAGATGAATAAAGTCCGAAACTAAAACTACAGGCTCAGAATGAAACAAAAGGTGTGACAAATAAGTGTGGGGAATGCTTTCAGAGATGCTCCAAGAGAAAACTAAGTAAAGCAATCTTGCTCACCAGACCAACAATGCCAGAAAGGGCTCAAGTGATTCTGTAAGAGGTAATTCCCCCTTTCCATGGGCCAAAGCCCATCTTTGTGTGTTTTTTTAAGGCCAGACTGAGTATCCAATCCCATTCATAAATAACATTTTGTAGGACTATTAATAGATAGACAAAGGCTGATTTGTGAAACAGTAGGAAAAAATAAATCAACCCCACTGATAATTCACATATTGCATTACGAGTGCTCTTTTTAAACGTAAAGAACAATTTATATTATTTCTGTAGAAAATCAAGTGAACAATGCTACTTATATAAACCCTAAAGTTCACGGCACATGTGGTTTCACTTTCCATCTTGAATTGGTTCAGCGAAAAGAAGTGTGGACCCCCTCCAAGGGCACTGCAGGAGAAGGGACAGAAGGCAGGCATTCCTGGCCCAGTGTTGAGTCTCTGTTATTGCTGTAGAAATCTCGGCCTTGCACACCCATTTCCTCATGACTTGGAGGCCAGGCAAACTGATTTTCATAGGAGGATCAAGGAGCAGTTTTTCTTCAATTTTAATTTTTTAAGAGTGGAAAATAAATACTTCCCCATTGACATGAGTCATGATTTTCCTGCTCACAAACCACTTCGAGAAAAATTCACTTTTATAAGCCATTACCTGATGTTCTCTTTAAAAATAGTCCAAAGTTCCACTTTGAGGGATCCAATGGCTGAAGATCAACTATAATCAGATGTTTTGCACCAGCTGAACTTAAGGCTAGCAACCCTTTCTGGAGAGAGCAATGAAGAAGGGGGTGCCTGAGAGCAGCTTCAGCAAAACACTTAGGAACATCATGAACAAAACAATAACAAGTTTAGGTTGCCTCCATCTGAGGCTGTGCTTTTTCCTAACAAAGTTTGCTAGAATTCACATCAGGTAGAAAGAAAATAACACTACATTAAATTCTCTGGGCTCCAGCTGAACAACCAACTTTTAATTGCTACCTGAGTGCCCACATCCTGGCAAGTGTGGAAAAACAGGCAGGATGGGGAAGCCCAATACAGCTGCTACTTCCCACCCAGGGCCATCGTTGAAGTAAGGCAAGAATGAGCTGATAGCTCTCCTTCCTGGGCCTTGAGGCACACAGGCCACATCTCAAGTGGATGAAAATAGGGTACATATGTGGGGAGTTTACTAACGGAATACTTTAAGGGGATGCTGGCCACTGGTGATCCAACTTTTCTTTCCCTATGAGAAAAAGTGGGAATGATGGCAGGAAGAACATAAAGAAAGACCTCGAAAGCTCCTAGATGGGGTGGGTTTGTTGCTGGGTTCTTTGGCAGTAGGGGTTTAGGCCAACAGAAGCAACAGAGACACGCATGTGTGGAATCTCCTTAGGCCGCCTCTTCTGGGACTGTGGTTTAGCTGATGCTGAGCTGGGCAAATCCTACTAGCTTACCATCATCAGGAATATCCGAGCCTTCGACACCAGATGCCTAAGAACCAAAGAAAATGAGAAGCTGTGGCTATTTACGAACAAAATTCCAAGAAGCAATTAGAACTGATATGGGAACTGTGGGGTGTACAGCAATGGGGGACAGGTCTCAGGGATACAAATAAAAGGTTGATGAAGGTGTCTCTTCCAGAAAAGATGGGTGCTGGGTACACAGCTGGAGTCAGACTGGCTAATGATCTCTCTTGAAAATAGTCAAGGGCCTGGGGGAGGAAGCTTCCTGAGAGGAAAAAGGAAGTGATGCCACTCAAAGGCCTTTCCCAGGCCTCAGGAAAGCTAAATGAACACAATCCACCAATATTTAATATTCTCATTATTCAGGGAATATGGAAGCTGGTCTGTAGAGGCTGCTGGTGTATAAAAGGGAAGATGGTTTAATAAGAAGGAAGGGATGAATACCAGTTTGAAAGTGACAGATCGATTTGACTGAGGTTCTTCCACAATTTTCTGCAAATTAGCTGCCACTGTAATCATACAAACAGAGAAAGCAATGAGAGGCTAAGTAAATCTACTTTCAACCATATTTTAAAAAGCTTAAATGGTAGTTCAGAATCTTCTATGTACAATAAAAAACGGAAGCAAAAAGATCAAATAATCACTCTCCAAAAGAAAAAATAATTTAAATTCACCTCCTCCAAGTAGTACAAATAAAACTTGAATCCCTGTCAAATAACTTTTTAAAAATGTAGTGTTAACCCAGGAAAGACATTTGGGTGGAAAAGGTACAATCTGCTTCTTCATGGACCAGACAGCCCTAAACTGGGAGTTAGCAAACTTATGGCCTATCTTCTGTTTTAGTTCTACTTGCTAGCTAAGCAGAAACTTTCTACCTAAGTTTAAAAATGACAAAGACCTTATATGTCTCACAAAATCTAAACCATTTACTATCTGGCTTTTTTTCAGAAAAAGTTTGCTGACCGTTCTAGACAATGGTCTTTTCCTTCAGTGCTATCTACTGGTGGTCCAACTGTGCCATTTTCCCTTCTTCCCTCCTTTTTCTAGGGCTAACTCTAATGATTTCTGCTAATGTTTTAGCTCTACAGGGTTAGGGCTCACCCTTTAAAATGGATGAAAGTTTTAACTTGTAACTTCTGTCATCATTTCTACTGGAATCTCCTAGAGACCTGGGTGTGCTTTCATTTATTATCATTGGAAGTCACAAAGTCAACTCAGAACTGAGATACAGATTTTTTTGGTAAGAACTTTCCCCAGTAGTTTTTAATGTCAGTAAGGCCAAGAACCGTTCCAAGAACAATCAGCCCTACTCAATGAAATAAAAGTCTGTTTTTCTGGGTACTAAGTACCTGCACATATCAATAAGGGGGTACAACAGCAGGGCACAATAGTTACCTATTACTAAATCCCTTCCATCGACCAGGCCAGCAGAAATTAGTTCCTGAGAGACACCCTCCGCTGTATCTGCAAGGACAAAGAAGAAGGTGCTCTATTTTTCTCCATGTATGTTGCTGCCAAATCCACAGACCCATGAAGGTAGGAGGGGTCTTCCTCCCACACAAAGATTTTGCCTACCACTCAGCACTGTCTAAACTGAAGGACTCTTACAGGTGTATTTAAAGGATAGAACTGATACCAATGAGGTGGCATCTATCAACTTGATTCAAAGAACCTTCTAAATAATGGTGTGATTTAGATGGGTTCAGGACCATGCCAGAAGAACACCTGACAGAATGTACAGAGGACATTCCTAGTCTGAGAATAACTCTGGACTTGTAACCTCTGAGAACTTCTAGCACTGAGATGTGATGATGAATGCAGAATATCTCTAGGGCTAATAAAATAGAGTGATTTATTCTCATTTAAAACTTAAGGGAGATGATGGTATGGTGACCCAGGACAAACTCTGGGGGCTGTCCTGTAAATACATGTTGAAGAGTGCTTTGAAAACTATTGCTTTTTTCCTTCTTTGCTTTGTATATATCTTATATTATACAATAAAAAAAGTTAAACTGCAATCTGTTCTCTTTGGTGAGCACACTTCAAAGTTTTTTGCTAAAATCATTTTCCTTTTCATCTTGTTGGGTTTTTCTTTCATATCTAGTTACTCCAGATGGTACAATATGAGCTATGACTGTAGGAAGAAACCCCCAAAAAAGGGGCAGAGTATCTCCAATTAACCTGATCTCCAACAGACTCAGTAGTGCTCATTTCAGCGGGCTCATTTCCCTCAGAGGGAATGGGGAGGACCTCTAGTGAGGGGGTATACACATGTTCATGGAGATGACCAGTGATTTGAATTAATTCCTTAAAATGTGACTCTGCCTAGCTTTAAAAATATATAAAACCAATACTACTCTGTCCTCTGCATCTGCTTTCTTTAACGGTCAGCTGATGTCACTGAGACAGTAGGAAGTGTAAGCAAGGTACAGAGGACATGTACCAGCTGGCTGCTAGGCACTGCCCAAACCAGACCACTGAGTAATAAAGGCATGAAAGAAAACAAGCCTAGTTCCAGGGAACAATTTCAGCCAGAAATAGTGTGTGGCATGGCTTGGCTTTAGTCTGAGGAGAAAGAAGACTGGAGGTCTTACTTCTCATTTTCTATCATGAAGGAAAACCATGTACAATGATAAGAGCAAGAACTTTGGATCGTGACAGATCCTGGTTTGAATTCCAGCTCTACCACTTCCCAGCTGTGTGAAGTAAGCTACTTTGTCTCTAAGCCTTGATTTTATTATCTAAAATGCAGACAATAATTCTTCTTTAGGAGGCTACTGTAAGAATTTAAAGAGATAAGTTTTCTAAATTAATTTAGTAGTAAATAAACTACATTTTTATTTCATTCATATGCTCAAAAACACTTTTACATCAGAAAAATCTGCTTTGTCCTTAAAAAGCAGAACACATCTAAAGGACAAAAACTTCACAACACAACTCTATAGGAAAATTAGAAGTTATTTCTTTTCAATGTTTTTGATGGCTCACCTCTCCCAGGAGTGAATTCGAATCGAATATCATTTAGTTCTTTTTTTGAATTCCTATGAAAGAAAACAAAACATGTAAAATAAAAATTTCTAAATTTATGAATATAAGTTTTGTCCAGATATCAGAAAAATTGTGCCTCAAGAAAGATTGTTCTGTTCCTATACATCATGATTTGTCCTGATGAGCTCATACCACAGGGATTCAAAGCAAACAACTGAGAATGACTAATTGCCCTACAATTTCTTTTAATTTATGTCCTCTGTTGATCAACATAAAAATCTCCTACTTTTTTTTTTTCTTTTTGCATGGGCGGGCACTGGGAATCAAACCTGGGTCACCGGCATGGCAGGCAAGAACTCTGCCACTGAGCCACTGTCACACCGCCCAAAATCGCATACTTTTGTGGAGATTCTTACATATCCACTCCCATTCCTACTCCCACTAAGATGATCATATAAAAGTAGGAGGAAAATCTGAATGAGAGCAGGGAGGTGTGCTTAATATGGTACAAGATGGCTTTTTCATCCTTAGAGTCACTCCCATCCCTCCAAGCCTGGGAGAGTACCTTATTCACAACAAGTGATGAATATTGGTGGGCTCATAAATATATCATGCTCCCTACATTCCACAGGAGTCCAGAAGATGGATGAGGAAAAACTTTACAGATAATTTTTAGACAGGATTTATTTGGGTGGAAAGAGAGAACAGAGAAAGGAAGTAGGCTCATGCTGGCAACAGAATACAATGTTTCAGAAATGTATAACATGTGACTGATGAGATACTGTTCATGGTGACCAATGGCTCCACTGTGTACTGACATTACCAGGCATCCTGGAAGTTCTAGTTGAAGGCAGAGAAATCAGAGTATTAGTGTAAAGGTATATACACCTGATCACTTAGCACCCAAATCCATTTGATCTAAACAGTGCATAGGGCTTAGGCCTATTTAACAAATAATATACATGAGGATGTTACTGAACTTGTAAAAATAACTGCCCATCTCTGTGCTGGTCTCAATCTGTGGTGGACCCTAGAAAAGTCATGCCCTTGGATCCTCATTCAGTATTGCTGGGTGGGAGCATTTTGATTGTTTCCATGAAGATGTGACCCACCCAATTGTGGGTGGTAACTTTTGATTATATGATTTCCATGGAGGTGTGCCTCCACCCACTGAAGGTGGAGTTGCTTGCTGGAATCCTTTAAAAGAGGAAACATTTTGGTGAGAGTCCCTTTTGGTAGAACCACGTGAAAGCCAGCAGACGCCGCCATGTTCACCATGTGCCCTTCCCGCTGAGAGAGAAACATTGAACGTCGTTGGCCTTCTTGAACCAAGGTATCTTTCCCCGGATGCCTTACATTGGACATGTCTATAGACTTATTTTAATTGGGACATTTTCTCAGCCTCAGAACTGTAAACTAGCAACTTATTAAATTCCCCTTGTTAAAAGCCATTCCGTTTCTGGTATATTGCATTCCAGCAGCTAGCAAACTAGAACAATCTCCAACACATCCTTCTCCAAAGGGATATTTCCCTCGCAATGTAATGTTTTCTCTCTGCATTTGTACATACAGACTTGCATTTATTTTTGTACATATACTACATGAAATTTGCCTTTAGCTATGTTAAGTACATAACAAATCAAGTTTCTATCTAGACTTTGTTTTCAAGGGAAGCATTTAATCTTCTCTTTTCTTGGTATTCTTCCACAACATCTGAGAGTGCTAATACACAGTCTGTACTTAATACATAACTATTCAATTAAAAACACTAAAAGATGAATAAAATCGAGATTGAAATGTTCAACCTAAGTTTACTGATTTAACTGGCATGCCAAGCACATATATACTTTCTAAGACAACAACATGGTAAAGTGGGTTAAATGTGTCTCTTTTCATCTCTTCTGGCCATTCAACTCCAAAGTCTTCATCAGTGAGAGTAAGACTCCAGCCTCCTAATTCCATAAACACAACCTGGAACACAAGTCAATTAAACAACCACTCTCTCAAAATGTAAACTACATCACTTACAAGGATTTTCTCCACCTTCCTGCAGCACACATCAAATGGAATTTTTGTGCTATTAATTGCTATAAGATTTCAAAATAGAATTTTTGAGAGAGACAAGTGATATTTGTTAGGTATAATTAAGATGAGATTACCAAGAATTCTTATAACTCAAAACTATTTGAGATAACAGCAGAATAAGCTTCTGTAAAAGAAAGGTAACCAAGTCTGCTTTCTTCACATTTATGACATAATTTCACAGCTTCTTGTTGCCTCTATATCCAATTATGGCCTACAAAGAAGACTAGGATTAAATATGTGGAAGGGGGATGAATCAATGGTAATTCAGTGGAACTTAAAAAAAAAAAAAAAAGGCAGTGATATTAAGAACCACCAGTTTAGAATACTTGCTTTAAAACAGAGAAACAGAACAAATAAGTTGTGAGAGGTTTCCCTTTCATCTCTTTTGAGTAAGGCCTTTACTTTATCACAATCAAAAAGCGCCACCCACCCCTGCATTTGGGTTAGTTGATCTCAGAGTCCAGGGTGCTTTTTAGTCAAAATTATAAGTCTAATAGTCAGATAAGGAAGCCAGTGGGGCTCCACTAAAAAATGTTCCTAACTACAGACCATACTCTTAACCTAAACTAGATATACTGCAAATGCACAAAATCATCACTATCAGTGGAGAAAATACTAAGAGAATGAGTGTATCAGTCAGGTCCTCAAACAGCTATACCTGGGAGCAAACAGTCACCGTTGGAAGGACGTACTTTCCAGTTATCCTTGCACATAGACTACTAGGAAAAGGACTAACTTTGAAAAAGAGAACAGAATATTCAGAATATTTGGAAAACCAAAAACGTCTATTTACCTTAATCTTAGAACTAGACTGATTGGGATCTTGGTTTCTTGTGAAACTGCTTCGGAAGTCAGAGCCTTAAAATCAGTGAAAGATATAGTTATTGCCTGGAACATGAAGCATAGAGGTAACTAACAGTCATCTGCAAAGGAATCATTCACTTGGCAGCAATTCTTTTCATCTCCAGGTGATGTTATCCTAAGTAGTTCATAGGACATTCCTTACTGTGGGAGGACATGCACTCCAAGGCAGAAACAAGCTGAATGTCAGTCTAAGTCAAACACAATTAGAATGGTAATTCTAAACACAGATGAAATTTCATATACAGTAACATCTAAATGGTAGGGCCTAAAACAGGTGCCCTTCTTGAATCTGTCTAACCCTTCCGTTTCAGGTCTTTCTATGGCTAAACTAATTCTCTCTGAAAATTTTACAGATATTCTTTGCTTACTGGATCAAATGAATTGAATTTTTCTAAGCTTTCATAAGAAAACTGTACCTTTTCCCAATATGATGGGAAGAACTGGCAAGCTTGGGCGATGAAAAGGTTAAAAAGTCACCACCACCATGACTAACTGAAAGCACTCGCAGCAGTGGTCTCCAAAGGCAGAATAAAGGAAGAAAGAAGGAAAAATAGGAACTTCCATTTCTATTTCCTTTCATCTAAAACATCAGAAAAAAGTGAAACCTCTAATATGTAATAACTGAGCTGATTCTGGACCCTTTCTCTAATCACATAGCATAAGGTCAAATATATCATAAACTGTTTTGAAGTTTCTTGAGGGAAGAATAGGAGTTCCACAGAGCAGAGTTACTCACAGTGGGGCCCTCATTCACTAGGTTGCTTTCAGTGTTCTATGATTTAATGAGGTTTGTATGTGCCTAGCTAAAGGAATTTACAGATTACCTACTTTTAGCAAAATTAATCATCATAAATTTGAAAAAAAAATCATATCCTCCTTTCTATTAAAAAGAGTAACAGACAATCTATGAATTGAAGATAATATTAATAAGTAATACAAACAAATGAAAAAGAAAATAACATGGTGGGCAATTCTCTGAATTTTAATATGAGCTACATCACCCACATTATGAAGTTAAATATAATGGTTTAATGAAGAGCTGACAAAAAAGTAGGCAATAAATTCTGGATGTCTGGAATGTTTCCATCATTAACTGATTTTGTTGCTTTTAAAAAAGTGTGATCTTTGCCAAATTTCCATGTCTCCATGCTTTTAAAATGGTGAAAAAACAATTTCTAAAACTCATTTCAAAATCTACCAACACCTGATTATACCGGTTGAGTTCCACATTAATATCTGCTATTTTCCTCTACCCAGAAGGCTGACCATTAAAGAATATCCCTGCTTTACCTGAGCTGTTTTTGCAGGCTCTGCAGGGGGTGGAAGAGAGACTTGAGTTGGCTGTGCAGGCATCTGCCCAGCTGAGTGAGGTAGATGAGCAGAAATCTGTTCTGGAACTTGAAGCAAAGTACCCATGGGATCAGCTGTTGGAAAGAGCTAGAACAAAAATACACACAGTCCTGCTTAAGTTGAGTGGAAAGGGAGGAGGGTCTATTGACAGGTGAAGAGAAAGCGTCACTGGAGAACATTTTCAAAGTAGTTGTTAAGTAGTATACTAGTATATCTCTATCTCTCTGAATTCACCTATTCCAATTGAGAGTCAAATATTTCCAGGCCATCATTTGTTTTTTGTTTTTGTAACAACTTTTCAAGGTATAATTTACATACTACTAAATTCAGCCAGTATAGATGTATAATTCAAAGATTTTTAGAAAATTTATAAAGTTGTACAACCAACCATATAATCCAGTTTTGGAACACTTCCCAAAAGTTCCTCCATGCTCATTTGCAGTTAACTCCTTCTCCAACCCCCACAGCCCTAGGCAACAACTGATCAACCTTCTGTTTCTACAGATATGTCTTTATTGCATTATTTCATATAAACTGCTTCCTATACTATGTAATCTTTTGTGTCTGGCTTCTTTCACTTAGTACAGTGATTTTGTGGTTCAGCTCTATCACAGTATATATCAGTAGTTAATCCTTTGTTGTTGTTGAATAGTAGTCCATTGCATCATATTTATTTTTAACCACATCCATTCTGCCTTGTCTAACAAAAAAGTACCTCAAAATACAGATTGAAGAATGTAACACAAAATTGTAGAAACCAAGTTTTTCTATACCCGAGGACCTTCATTTACTCATAAAGAAAAGCAGCCAACCAACATAAATGAAATCCATTTTAAAAATGGATATGAGGGCGGCTGCCGTGGCTCAGCAGGCAGAGCTCCGACCTGCCGTGCTGGAGGTCTGGAGTTCGATCCCTGGTGCCTCCTGCCCATAAGCAAATTAAAAAAAAAAAAAAAAAAAAAAATCTAAAAAAAAAATGGATATGAAGTTTTATAACTAACATAAATATGTATTATTTTGTATGTTTGAAAAACTTCATAAATTTTAAATATGTGACTTGAAGAGAAAACAAAGTGAAGTTGAGTACAAAACAGGAACACTGTATATTTTACACGATTTTTCTGTAAACCTACAACTTCTTTAACTAAAAAACAATAGTAATAATAGGACATATTTCACAGGCCTGTATTGGATGTTTCAAATGAGGTAATCCATGCAAATTGCTGCAGAGTGCCTAGAACACAGACTCTTTCATTAAAAGAGTCTAATATTGTTAAAAAAAAGTACAATCACAAAAAGGTGCTTTGATCAATTGTAACAAATGTTTCACATCAATGCAAGGTGTTGGTGGTGGAACGGTATATGAGATTCTTGTATTTTATGCATGATTGTTCTGTAAACCCACAATTTCTCTAATAAAAAAAAGTTAAGCATATTCAAAACTGTAAACTAGTGATAAAAAAAAAAGATGCAATGGCCAAAATTCAGAGGTGAAAGAGAAAAAAAATTAAAAGGGCCATAACAGAGGCCTAACAGGTAATATTATACAAACAAAATCCAGAAGGAAATAAGGAAGCAAAATTTTGTATTCATTTAGCTTCATATATAAGAAAAAGACAAAAGTTACTAATTGGTTCTGAATGCGATACAAAAAAAAGAGTTTTAAGATTTGTTTTGAAAATGTTAATATAATCATTAGCACAATTTCAAAAGGATAGTTAGCTTCCAAATTACATGCACATTATGCTTATCTATACTATCCAGAACAAAGGAATGAACATGAGAATATGCATAAGTGAAAGTTCATGTGAAATGCTATTTAGACAAAGGAACAAGAAGACTAAAAGGAAAAACCCTGATTAATCGTAAAATAGTCTCCTATTCCCTGAAAAATTGAGGATTAATTTGTCAATGGGCTACATAAATTAGAGAAAACAAAACAAATAGTGCTAAAATCTTAGTAGATTAAAATAATGAAAATTATTCCAAGCATATACTTCATATTTATCCCTAACCAGCAGGCACTAAGCTAAGCTCAATATCACCCTCACTCAAGTATTTAGGTGTCAGGGGCAAGGGAGCACAAGTCACTCAGTGACTTAAAGGTTTTCTCCTGGAGATAACACATATTACTTCTGTTCATTTTCATTGGCTTGGTATGGCCATGCCTAACTTCAAGGGGCAGGGAATTGCTAATCTACCATGTACCAAGAAGAGGAGCCAGATATATTACTGAATAGCAATTTTAATATAAATTATCAGATACTGGCCTGAAAATATGCTCTATTGCAGTATTTATTTTCAGTCTTAAATGATACAGTGCTATGCACATATATTTCTTAATGGTAAAGATGAAGTGAAAAATATAGGGGAAAGAACAATTGGTTTAAGAACAAGAGCTGTATGCCATTAAATCAAATACTGGACTCTGTGGATGAAGGTGCTTCCAGATGGAAGAATGCATGAAAGAATGGACCCATGAAATGATTATTTGTCCCAGGTAGTGAGACTAAAAAAAACTAGCCTAACAAGATTCTGTTTAGCAGGATTCCTATCACAAACGCAGTAACTACAGAAAACAGCATCTGACAAGAGAAGAGGCTGAAAAAAAAAAAAAACAATTCCAAAAAAAGAAAGGTGGCATGTGATAGATTTCTGGATAGATTAATACAAAAAAATTATTTTCTAAAGCAGCCTAAGCGAATGCAGCAATTTATAATGTCAAGTAAGCAAGGAAATAGTTCTGGGCCTAAACGTCAATTTCAAAATGAGTGAAATGGCACCAAACCACTGCAAAAGCATCCATTCAAACTCAGAATAAATATATTTGATAAAATTCAATTGCTATAAATTCTCCTTCCCATTTATGCACACAGTAAAGAAATGTGCTTAAAATGAAAACTAAGCCACAACAAAAAGCATGTACATTTTAACAAAGATTCAATAATCACAATTAACTTACCTCAGAATTTGGTAATGATTCTTTCACTCGGGGAGACTAAAAGAAATACAAAAAATGAGACTTGTTAACTAAGAATTCAAGTTATTTAAAGTCAGTTCCAAACTGAAAGTAATATTGAAATACAAGTTAACTTCTACTCATTCTCATCTATACGTTAACTCACCAGTAACTAGTGAAAATTTTCTGGAAAAAGAAAACTGTCACAATACAATTGAATGCTTTGTCTAGGTAGCCTATAATGAATGTATTCATCATATTTTAAGAGTTCTCAACATAAGGTTTATAAGCAAACATAATAGACTGCCCCAGTTCTCAAACAGGAAGGAAGGAAATTGCATTCCTCAAAGAAAAATTCTTTCCACTAATCATGTGCACTTTATACATTAATTATTAGGTGCATAAGATCCCAAACTACACCTAAACCTGAAGCTAATTATCCAACACATTCTCAAAGCAAGAGTAATTCTGATTATGGACTTTAATGCAGAAAACTCTTATGCCAAAATTAAAGAACAATGATCTGAAAGATGCATTTTAAGAGTATACTGTCTGGTGTGGAAATAACTGGGGATTGTCCAATAATAAAGAGTGGCTAGAGGAAATAAATTGATATGATAGTACAAATTGAAGTGAAGTCTCAGATACCAATATTTATCTCAGGAGCCAATATTTATCTGGAAAAGACCAATTATAATTTACCATATGAAAATCTAAGCTAAATTTGTATTTGATAAATCTTAGTATTAGTAGTAATTCTGAATATGGACACTGAAATTGATAAAAAAAAAAATCTTACAGAAAAGATGCTAGGTAAGAACAGTACAAAGAATACCCAAACACCCTTTATCCATATTTATCCTACTGTCAACTGTCATTCTTCCTCTGATTTATCATTTAGGTACTCACTTTCTCTCTCTCTCATTCTAAATATACATATTTAATAGCTTTTTTCCCTCTACTACTTGAGAATAAGTTGTGTATTCTAAATAGTACATGTAAAAAGTAAAATGATCATTTACCAGTGAATGAGTTAGTGTATATTTCCTAAGAATAGGGATAATCTCTTACAAAACTTCATACCACAGTTAGCAACTTCAATAAATTTAACAATGATATAATACTTTTATCTTGTCTACCATTCACAATTCAGCTTTGTCAAGTGACCCAATAATGTCCTTTTATTTTTCTTTCAGTAAAGTTGCAGTCTAGGACCAAGTATTGCAGTTTACTGGCATGTTTCTTTAGATTTCTTTAATCTGGAACACTAACATTTTTTTTAAAATTAACTTTACCAATTATTCTTTTATTTTTTATTGTGCATTTCCACATTACAGAAAAAAGACTAAGACTTTCTTAAAATCCAAGGTAGAGACTAAATCATGTAAATATCATTAGTAGATACAATTTGTAAGTAACATTTTTGAGTTTCATTTGAACATTGTTGCATACAATTTTACATCCATTAACAGTATTTAATGGCTATGTAACAGTCTACCGTAGCAATAACAATACACAAAACGTATTTACCCATTTTCCAATTGTTGGGCTTTTTTCTTGAAACTATTATGAATGGAACAGCTAGAAATATCTTTGCCCAAGAGCTTTTTTTTTTCTTTTCAATATGTCCTGGGCATATACTACTAAAATCCCTTTAAGAATGCCAAAAGATAGATCAACTAGAATGTTTCCCTTATTGTATTCTTCTAAATAGCTCTACTATTCAATGCAACTACTGATAGCCAATGCTACTAGGACACAGGTAGTTTAAAAAATTTTTGCTAATAGCATGAACTGGGTCAAAGATATTATAATTTTCACTTTGAATAGTAGGAAATCTATATATATCATTCTAAGAATTTATTTTAATTTGTATCTTTACATCTGTACTATATATAACCTTTTAAAAATTTGTCTCATAAAGAGAAAACTTTTAAAAAAATATTAAGCACTTTTTATCCATTTGTCTTCTTCCTGTTTAGGATACATTTTTCATTTTTCTTTTAGTTGATCTCTTTTACCTTGCCAATAGTGCTTTTCAATTACCATAAAGTTTCCTTTGTACCACTACTGGTATAATAGTGTAGACTTTCTTTTATATTTTAACATTTTAAACCACCTTGAACAAATTGTGTTATATGTAGAGTGGATCTAATTTCTTTTTCCATGGTGATAACAGTTGGTTTTTCCACAGCTTTATAGCACTGTTTTAAGGATTAGAAGGGCAAGGCTCCCATTGTTGTTCTTTTTCTAAATTAAAAAGGCATCTATCTTTGCTTATTTTCCTAAATACAATTTATAACAATTCTGTCAAATTGCATATAAAACATTCAGTTGGAATATTAAATGGAACTGTAATAAATCTACAAGCAATGCCTCACACTGGCATACCTTCTGATGTCATTTTACATGCATTATCTAACTTAATTCTTACATAATTCTGTGAAGAATTATTATTATTTTAGCCAAGAGAATTATTTCTATTTTGTACAAGGTGAAATGGAAGCTGAGAGTGATTTTCCTAAGATTATGCAACTGGTAAATAGAGACGCAAGGACTAAAATTCTGGTTTTGGGACTCTCTCTCCATTTAGGACTTTCCCATTATAACAGAATGTCTCTCATAGGAGTCTGGTCTTTTAAATTTGGTTCTCCAATCTGTAACACTATATTTCTGTTTAGGCATCTTTCTTAATTTATCCCAATGTAGTTTCACAGCTTTCTATAAATAACATATAAATTAATACCCATTTTTAAAGCTGTAGCTTACCATTGTTAGACTCTAGAAATGAGATTTATTTTTAAAATTGTATATACTGCAACTTCTTAGTCTTTCGTTAGCAGATGACACTTTAGGTTTTGCTAATTAACAAAGCTGTTAAATAGATTTATGATACAGAAAATGTAGTTGTCTAAAGAAAAAGCAGTATTCGTACAAATGTGAACCACTTTTCTCATCTTTCTCACTTAAGCTTTACTGCAGCGACAAGGTTCTTCAACCACATATAAATAAAAATGCTGCCAAGATTGCTTAGTTTCTCCCTGAGAAGCATTTCTTGTTTTCCCAATGGTAATGTCAGTTCTTGGTTTTAAGGAATTACCACACTTAATGGAGAAGTCCATGAAATCATTACCAGAGGTAATTAAATCAAAGATGAATGGTGAGTTTTACTGATATTTAAAAAGTTATTTGTTTTTAACACTTTGGATTTTTATCATTTGTTCTGTTGATGTTGATTCAATAACTGTTTTGTTGAACACCACCTTGTAATCCTGAGTCATAATCATTCTGTCATTTGTTTCTGTAATGTCTGCCTGTATTTTATTTTCCATTCTCCATATCTATTCAGAATGAGACTCTAAAAAATCTGCTTGACTTTTAGCATGGAGGTAATATTTTTTTTTTAATTTTTAAATTTTTCTTATTTTTAAATACCAAAAAACACCAAATGCAAACATTCTTAATTTTTGATCATTCCATTCTACATAATCAGTAATTCATAATATCATCAAATAGTTGCATATTTATTATCATGATAATTTCTTGGAACATTTGCATCTATTCAGAAAAAGAACTAAAAAGACAACAGAAAAAAATTCATGCATACCATACCCCTTACCTCTCCTTTTCATTGATCACTAGCATTTCAAACTAAATTTATTTTAACATTTGTTCCCCCTATTATTTATTTTTATTCCATATGTTTTACTCATCTGTTGACAAAGTAGATAAAAGGAGCATCAGACACAAGGTTTTCACAATCACACAGTCACATTGTGAAAGCTATATCATTATACAATCATCCTCAAGAAGCACGGCTACTGAAACACAGCTTTACATTTTCAGGCAGTTCCCTCCAGCCTCTCCATTGCATCTTGACTAACAAGGTGATATCTATTTAATGCGTAAGAATAACCTCCAGGATAACCTCCTGACTCTGGAATCTCTCAGCCACTGACACTTTATTTTGTCTCAGTTCACTCTTAACACTTTTGGTCGAGAAAGTTTTCTCAATCTCTTGATGCTGAGTCTCAGCTCATTCTAAGGGTTTTCTCAATCCCCTGATGCTGAGTCTCAGCTCATTCTAAGGGTTTTCTCAATCCCCTGATGCTGAGTCTCAGCTCATTCTAGGATTTCTGTCCCACATTGCCAGGAAGGTCCACATCCCTGGGAGTCATGTCCCACGTAGACATGGGGAGGGTGGTGAGTTTGCTTGTTGTGTTGGCTGGAGAGAGAGGCCACATCTGAGCAACAAAAGGTGACTCTTAGGCCTAATTTTAAGTAGGTTTGACCTAATGGAAGTAATATTAACCTAAAAATGCAATTGGTATTGTATCATCTTTCATGATTTATAAGTAGGTATTACTTATCCTTTAAACCTATGAAAAAAATCACCAATAAGGTTATAAAGGTCAAAGTCCAACACAGTAGAAGTTGACTTCTTACACCAGGTTATAATATTCCCTAAATTTTTAAATGCTTTTTATTCATTAAAACTATTCTCATTTTCTAATTTTATTCTGTAGTCATTTAAATTAAAAGGTAATACATTCATTTTGATAATTTTTAGTAGGTTTGCATCACCTCTATCCTCTATTTTATTTATTATCTTACAATGGGTTTCTTTTTTTTTTTAACTTCTTTTTATTGTATTAATATAACATATATACTCAAAAGCAATACATTTCCAAGTACATTTTAACAAGTAGTTATAGAAGAGATTTTAAAGTTTGATATGGGTTACAGTTCTACAATTTTTCATTTTTACTTCTAGCTGCTCCAAGACACTGGAGACCAACAGAAATATCAATGTAATGATTCAGCAGTCATACTCATTTGTTAAATTCTATCTTCTGTCATACTCCTCTTCTCTTTAAATAACATATATATACATAAAAGCAATAAATTTCAAAGTACATTGCAACAGTTAGTTGTAGAATAGATTTGAGAGTTACAGTTCCACAATTTTAGGTTTTCATTTCTAACTGCTTGTCATGGTCAGGTTCATGTGTCAACTTGGCCAAGTGTTGGTACCTGTTTGTCTGGTTGGGCAAGTGCTGGCCTGTTGCAATGAGGACATTTCATAGAATTAAATCATGATCACGTCAGCTGCAGCCACAGCTGATTCCATTTGTAATCAGCCAAGGGGAGTGTCTTCTGCAATGAGTGATGCTTAATCTAATCACTGGAAGCCTTTTAAGGAGGATTCAGAAGAGACAGGCTCTCTTCCTGCTTTAGCTGGTGAATCTCTCCTGTGGAGTTCGTCCAGACCCTCCAATAGAATTGTCAGCTTCACAGCCTCCCCTGCGGATTTTGGACTCTGTGTTCCCGTGGTCACATGAGACATTTTTATAAATTTTATATTTGTGAGTGTTCCCTGTTGATTCTGTTTCTCTAGAGAACCCTAACTTATACACTCCTCTAAGGTACCGGAGGCTAAAAGAAGTATGAGTATAATGATTCAGCACTCATACTCATTTGTTAAAGCTGACCTTCTCTGTATAACTCCACCCTCACCTTTGATCGTTCTCCCACTCTTAAGGGATATTTGGGCTATGCCCATTCTAACTTTTTCACGTTGAAAGGGGCTGTTGATAATATGAGTGGTCTCATTTTAATTACTAATTTTCAGGTCTATTTTGAACATTTCAGTTGTTTTGAGAGATTTAAACCTTAACACATACCACTTTACCATACTCAACAAGTACATAAATATTAATATGAATTCATGACTTCTCTTCTTTCAGTTAGCTGTAAATTTATGTTTCTTGCGTTATTTTCCTCAGCTACAGAAGAGTAACAGACTATTAAGTGCATATTTCAGTCTAGTAACATTTGCATTTTATACACAATCTTCAGATCAAAAATTACTTTATTACACAGCATTATTTTGTTAGCCAAATTCTGCTTTAAAAAGATTCATCAATCTAAAATACATATATATTTTTTAATCAGTCTTAATCTTCTCGTTTCTGATTCAATAAGCTGAGAGACCAGTGGGGTCCCCAATGTCTACCTTCACCAATAACACTAGTTCTGATTTTCATGAGCACCTTTTCCTTCTCTTTTTTACCTACACTCTTCTAGCAGTGAAAAGTCAATGGAAATGTCATGGGTTCTGGAATAAAGGCCTGGATTCCAATGTTATCTATTCCACACACCAGACTCTAAATAAAATATTAATAATGAACTCTCTATTGGTACACTAGCATTCTTGACAAATACAGTTCCCCCCACCATATACTTGCATAGAACGTTCCTCATTTGGAGTTTGCCTGTTTCTTCATGATTAGACACATATGTATTTCTAGTTTTAATTCTATGTAGTAATGTGTCCCTCTTAGAGTACCACATCTGGAGGCACATTATGTCTATCCACCCCTCATGGGTAACCCTAATTTTAATTGCCCAGTCAAGGTATCTTCCAACTCTGCAGTACACAGTAACTATGTTTTACTTTGCAACAAATAAGCAATCTGTGGGGAGACACTCTAAGACCATCAAATATCCTGCTTCTTACCAAAATTTCCCCCTATATTTAGCATCCACTGATGATTTTTTGCCTGACCTAATCTTTATGGTCGGGTTGCAAAATGGTTTTCTACCTCCAACAATCTCTCCATTTATCAATCAGCACTTGATGGTCCACTAAAATTAAGAAGCATCCCTTTACATTTATTTATAATTAGTATGGATTCCTATTTTGTAATGATTTATAATTTGTTACTGCACTTAATTATGTCTATAGTCAAACTGTCCCTATATTTGGCCAGTGGGAGCTCCTTCAGGCTGGCACTTGTATCTTTATGATATGTGTGTGTGTGTGTGTATTTTTGAAGCATTTCTTTTATTGCTGGCAAAAAAGATATTCTAGGTTCATCTTATGTTTTCCCTATCCAAAGCATAAAATCATCCATTTCTCCAAGGAGCTCTCTAGGGAATGGCATTAGAGATCAAGATCTAGGTATAAGGCAGGTGGTGCTATGGTGGCTTGGTGGCAGATTTCTCACCTGCCATGCCGGAGACCCAGGTTCGATTTCTGGTGCCTGCCCATGCAAAAAAAAAGATCTAGGCACAAGATATGTTGATCTCTACTGGATTAGCTTTGCATCTCAGCCCTTCAGCAGACAGAACTGGTACATGCATATGAACATATGGACAGGTCCACATATACATGCATAAACATACATATATTAGAAACCATGAACTCACACCAACACTTCCAATTCAAATACATCACAAAAGGGTTCTTTCTCACTTTCAGCCGTTTCATATTTGTATGTTTTCTACAATGAAAATTCTTACAACAGCAAATATCAACACTTACTCATTTGCTGAATCCTATACCACATACACTAGTGTTTTAGAATTGCTTGTCCCATGCAACTACAAAAAGCAAACCTAATAAAAAAGAGTTTAAGATTTGTCTGTAGTTTTCTCTTTCCCCCACAACTCCAAACAAGACAAAGAGAAGACAGTTAAATATTGTATTCATAGATTACTTGGATTAGCTCTTTCTCCCCCTCCCCTCTTCTGCATGGTTATGCATTCACTTGAAATACAATTGTTAACTTCCACTTTTGGCAAAGCTAAGAGAATATGGGACCAGATTTACCCTCCTATCTGAAACAACCACACACACGCATATATATATATATGTATATATATATATATATGAAACAATGGCTTTCAAGACATTGTGTACCAGTCAAAGAAAGAGATACCTGAACAGAGGAAAGGAAAAAAGAGATGAGGTTTGCATCAGATTGCTACCCTAAGATTTTCCAGGCAGTAGTAGGAATCCCAATGGAACCCAGTGAACTATCTGAGCTGAGGAGATGGAGCTGAGAGTCCAAAGAGACCAATGCAGATAATATGATAGGAAAGAGTACCAGAGAGGAGAGAGCTACACAGAGAGAGAACCAGAGACATCTTTAGAGAGTTGCTTTCAAATATTTAGCAGAACACTTCAGTGAATATGTGTGAGAAAACTACGTGCGACTGGGAAAAGAACCAAGCAAAAGGATTAGCAGAAACAGTGCCTAGTGCTCACATGGAACTGGGAACAAAGCTTGTTCCCATCAGCCAAAATGGAAAAACTTATCATTCATGTGATACCATGTAGGGTTCTCAGAAAGATCTTACTCAGTATTGGGGAATACATAGCTTTAGATTGGACACTGCTCCAGACCCAACTAGCAAATCATAAAAGATCCAAAAGAACCAAACTATTTCCAAGTAACTTTATTGTATCCTAGAACAAAGCTTAAGAAAATTTATAGAAATAGAAAATTATCTAGCACTTGACCAGTGTGCTGGCTTGAAAACTTGATTAGAGTATATCCACAGAGATGCGATGCACCCAATTGTGGATATTAATCTTTACTTAGAGGAAATGTGACCCCACCAATTCCAGATGGGTCTTGATTAGTTTACCGGAATCCTTTAAAAGAGGAAACACTTTGGAAAAAGCTTGAGAACAACAGGGCCACAAGAACTAGGAGAGCCCATGCAGCCAGAGATCTTTGGAGATGAAAAAGGAAAACGTCTGTGGTAGTTAGAGTCAGGTGTCAACTTGGGTAGGTGAAGGTGCTTAGTTATATTGCTGTGGACACGAGCCAACGGCATGTGAACCTCATCTGTTGTTGATTACATCTGCAGTCGGCTAGGAAGCATGCACTCGCAGCTCAGCCCAGGCCTTTGGAGATGCAGAAAGGAATCACCCCAGGGAAAGTTGTTGGAACCCAGAGGCCTGCAGAGAAGGCCAGCAGAGATTGCCCTGTGCCTTCCCACGTAAGAAAGAACCTCAGTTGAAAGTTAGCTGCCTTTCCTCTGAAGAACTAAAGAAATAAATCCCCTTTTATTAAAAGCCAATCCGTCTCTGGTGTGTTGCATTCCAGCAGCTAGCAAACTAGAACAATGTCCCTGGGGGAGCTCCATGAAACCACAAGCCTGGAGAGAAAGCAAGCAGATGTTGCTGTGTTTGCCATATGCCTTTGCAGTTGAGAGAGAAACACTGAACTTCATCAGCCTTTCTTAAGCGAAGGTAACCTCTTGTTGGTGCCTTAACTTGGACATTTCTACAGCCTTGCTTTAATTGGGACATTTCACAGCTGTAGAACTGTAAACTACCAACATATTAAATTCCCCTTTTTAAAAGCCATTCTCTTTCTGGTATACTGCATTTGGGCAGCTAGCAAACTAGAACAAGGTAAAATTTGCAACTTCTGGCATTCAAAGATTAGCAGGCATGCAAAGAGGCAGGAAAATGCTCTTCAAGTCATAATGAAGAGAATAATCAATGAAATAAAACTGACTCAGACCTGACATGGTATAAAAATTAGCAGAGAAGGACATTAAAAAAATTATTACAACTGGATTATATATGTTCAAAACTTTAACAGGTACAATAGCAAATAAAAGAGTTAAATAGCTAGGAATAAATTTAACCAAGGATGTAAAGGATGGGTACACAGACAACTACAAAACATTGCTAAAAGAAATCAATGATGACCTAAATAAACAGAAAGACATACTATTTTCATAGACTGGAAGACTAAATGTTGTTAAGATGTCAATTCTACCCAAATTGATCCATAGATTCAGTGCAATATCAATAAAAATTCCAACAGCCTACTTTGCAAAAAATGGAAAAGCTAATCATCAAGTTTGTTTGAAAGGGTAAGTGGCCTCAAATAGCCAAAAACATCTTGAAAAACAGAATGAAGTGGCAGGAAGCTCACTTCCAGACTTTAAAGCATATTATAAAGCCACAGTGGTCAAAACAGCATGATACAGGCTTAAAGAGAGACACTGATCAATGGAACTGAATTGAGAGCTCAGAAATAGACCCTCAGTTCTATGGCCAATTGATTTTTGACAAAGCTTCCAAATCTACTCAACTAGGATAGAATAAATGTCAACACTATTACAAAGAGTTACTAATAGGGGGCATTTGGGGAAAAATGTACCTATTGCAAACTATGGGCTATAATTAACAGTAATACCTTAATATTCTCTCAACAGTAACAAATGTACATCAATATTAGGGGTCAACAACAGGGTGGGGATAAAGGGTTTGGAGTATTAGGGGTTTTCTTTTATATTTTTATTTTATGTTATTATCATTATTCGAGTAATGAAAATGTTCTAAAATTGATGGTGGCAATGACGGCACAACTATGTGATGAAATTAAGCTCTTGGTTGGCAAACCCGAGGAACAGGGGTCCTGCTCTGAAAAGGATTTTTCTTTTTCTTTATTGTGACTGTGTTTCTACGGCTTGACTACTATTTAGATACAGCTGCAGGGCTTCTCAGGCTCCAACTGCCCCAGGCATGGGCAGAATTAAGCTTCTTTGAGTGTTTGTCTGGAGCCTGTGCCTTCCCCAGGAGACGGGTGGGTCCCCGCTCAGGTGAGTTCCCTTCCTCAAGGAATTCAGACCCTGGGGTCTGGAAAAGTAAAGGCTGTAAAACCAGCCTACAACCTCTCCTCTGTCTCAACCAAGCCCCCAGAAGGGACAGTCTGCTGAAGTTAAAGTTACCACATCACCTTATGCTGGTGGGACCTGCAGGCAGAAAAGCGCCACATACTGAGCAAGATAGGAAAATATATTGCTCTAAATGCCTGTATCAAAAGAGAAGAAAGAGCAAAAATCGAGGAATTAACTGTCCACTTGGAAGAACTAGAGAAAGAGCAGTAAACTAAACCCAAAGCAAGCGAAAGGAAAGAACTAATGAAGATTAGAGTAGAAATAAATGAAATTGAGAACATGAAAACAATCAAGAAAATCAACAAAACCAGAAGTTGGTTCTATGAGAAAAACAATAAGATTGATGGACCCTTAGCGAGGTTGACAAAAAAAAGAAGAGGCTGTAAATAAATAAATAAAATCAGAAATGGAAGAGAAAATATAATCACTGACCCCACAGAAATATAGGAGGTAATGAGAGGATACTATGAATGAACTTTATGCTAATAAACTCGACAATGTAGATGAAATGGACAACTTTCTAGAAAGGCATGAACAACCAACAGACTCATGAAGAAATAGACTAGCTCAACAAACCAATCACAAGTAAAGAAACTGAATCAGTCATTATGAAGCTCCCCCAAAAGAAAAGTCCAGGACCAGAGGGTTTCACATGTGAATTCTACCGAACATTCAACAAAGAATTAGTACCAATTCTGCTCAAACTCTAAAATAAATTGAAGAGGAGCGAAAGCTACCTAACTCATTCTATGAAGCCAACATCACCCTCATACCAAAGTCAGACAAAGATATTACAAGAAAAGAAAATTACAGACCAATCTCTCCAATGAATACAGATGCAAAAATCCTCAACAAAATTCTTGCAAATCAAATCCAGCACCACATTAAAAGAATTATACACCACGACCAAGTAGGATTCATCCCACGTATGCAAGTATGGTTCAACATAAGAAAATCAATTAATGCAATACACCGTATCAACAAATCAAAGCAGACAAACCACATGATCATCTCGAATGATGCAGAAAAGGCATGTGACAAAATTTTGCAACCATTCTTGTTGAAAACACTTCAAAGGATAGGAATAGAAGGGAACTTCCTCAACATGATAAAGGGAATATATAAAAAACCCACAGCTAACATCATCCTCAACGGGGAAAAACTGAAAACTTTACCTCTAAAAGGTAAAGTTAGATCAGGAACAAGACAAGGATGTTCACTTTCACCACTGTTATTCAACACTGTGTTGGTAGTTCTAGCCAGAGCAATTAGACAAGAAAAAGAAATACAAGGCATCAAAATTGGAAAGGAAGAAATAAAACTCTCACTGTTTGCAGATGATATATGTCGAAAACCCCGAAAAATCCACAGCAAAACCATTAGAGCTAATAAATGAGTCCAGAAAAGTGGCAGGTTACAAGATCAACACTCAAAAATCTGTAGTGTTTCTATACATTAATAATGAACAATCTGAGGGGGAAATCAAGAAAAAAATTCCATTTACAATTGCAACCAAAAGAATAAAATACTTAGGAATACATTTAACTAAAGAGTCAAAAGACCTACACAAAGAAAACTACAAGAAATTGTCAAAAGAAATCACAGAAGACCTAAATAAGTAGAAGGGCATACCGTGTTCATGGATTGGAAGACTAAATATAGTTAAGATGTCAATTCTACCTAAATTGATTTACAAATTCAATGCAATACCAATTAAAATCACAAAAACTTACTTTTCAGAAATGGAAAAACCAATAACCAAATTTATCTGGAGGAGCAGGGTGCCCTGAATAGCTAAAAATATCCTGAGAAAGAAAAATGAAGTTGGAGGTCTCATGCTACTTGACTTTAAGGCGTATTACAAAGCTACAGTGGTCATAACAGCATGGTACTGGCATAAAGATAGATATACTGACCAATGGAATCAAATAGATTGTTCAGATATAGACCCTCTCATTTATGGGACAATTGATCTTTGTTAAGGCAGTCAAGCCAATCCACCTGGAACAGAACGGTCTGTTCAATAAATTGTGCCTAGAGAACGAGATATGCAAAAGAATGAAAGAGGATCTATATCTCACACCCTATACAAAAATTAATTCAAAATGGATCAAAGATCTAAACATTCAATCTAAGACCATAAAACTTTCAGAAGAAAATGTAGGGAAATATCTTAAAAATCTTATAATAGGAGGCAGTTTCCTAGACCTAACACCCAAAGCCTGAGCACTGAAGAAAGAAAGAAAGAAAGAAATGGGAACGCCTCAAAATTAAACACTTTTGTGCATCAAAGAACTTCATCAAGAAAGTAAAAAGACAGCCTGTACAATGGGAGACAATATTTGGAAATGATGTATCAGATAAGGGTCCAGTATCCAGAATATATAAAGAGATTGTTCAACTCAACAACAAAAAGACAAATAACCCAATTACAAAATGGGCAAAAGACATGAACAGACACTTCTCAGAAGAGGAACTACAGTTGGCCAAAAGGCACATGAAAAGATGCTCAATTTCCCTGGCTATTAGGGAAATGCAAATCAAATCCACAATGAGATATCATCTCACACCCACAAGAATGGCCATTATCAATAAAACAGAAAACAAGTGTTGGACAGGATGTGGAGAAAGAGGCACACTTATCCACTGTTGGTCAGAATGTCAAATGGTACAACTGCTGTGGAAGGTGGTTTGGCAGTTCCTCAGGAAGCTAGGTGTAGAATTGCCATATGACCCAGCAATACCATTGCTAGGTATCTACTCAGAGGACATTTGGGCAAGGACACAAACGGACATTTGCACACCAATGTTTATAGCAGCATTATTTACAATTACGAAGAGATGGAAACAGCCAAAATATCCATGAACAGACAAGTGGCTAAACAAGCTGTGGCATATACATACAATGGAATATTATGCAGCTCTAAGACAAAACAAAGTTATGAAGTACATCCAACATGGATGGACCCTGAGGACATTATGCTGAGTGAGATCAGCCAGAAACAAAAGGACAAATACTGTATGATCTCACTGATATGAACTGACATTAGTGAATGAACTTGGAGAATTTCAGTTGGTAACAGAGATCATGAGAAAATAGAAATAGGGTACATATTGGGAAAATGAAGCTGAAAGGATACAGACTATGCAACAGGACTGAGTGTAAAAATTCAGAAATGGATAGCACAATACTACCTAACTGTAATACAATAGTGTTAGAATACTGAATGAAGCTGAATCTGAGAATGATAGAGGGAGGAGGGCTGGGGCATAAATGAAATCAGAAGGAAAGATAGGCAATAAAGACTGTGATGGTATAATCTAGGAATGCCTAGAAAGTATAATGATAGTGACTAAACATACAAATTTAAAAATGTTTTTGCATGAGGAAGAACAAAGGAATGTCAATACAGCAGGGTGTTGAAAACAGATGGTAATTAATATTTTAAAACTAATGTGTGAGACTAAAGCAAAAAATGTTCATTAGGTACAAAATTTATATTTTAACTAGTGCATTTCCTAATATAACTTATGTGGACATCTTAATTGAACACCATAGTACATGGAACCTTGAGTAGGGCATGAAATTTTGTAGGTTTGTCCAGTGATGCTCCGTTAAATCCCAGAGTGATTTGAACAGTGAATAAAAAAGTATTTACAAAGTCCCCTTGGGGGAATGGTGAGCAAGGGGGAATATTCAACTTCCCCAAGTGGAGAATTCTTGGTATTCTCACAAGCAGTGGGGACAACCAAAGCAATAGACTGAGCCCCCGATCTTGGAGTTTGTTCATATGAAACTTAACCCTGCAAAGGATAGGCTAAGCCAACTTAAAATTAGGCCTAAGAGTCACCCCCAAGAGAACCTTTTTTGTTGCTCAGATGAGGCCTCTCTCTCTCTCTCTCTCTCAGCCAGCATGACAAGCAAACTTACTGCCCTACCCCTGTCTACATGGGACATGACTCCCAGGGGTGTGGACCTTCTTGAAGAAAAAAAAAAAAGATACAATGGCTGAAAAATTTCCAAACTTGATATGCCTATAAACCTGAAGATCCAAAGGTTAATGAACTGCATAAGAAACATGAAGAAATATACACTTAGGCATATCATAATAAAATGACTCAAAAATCATTCTTAAAGAGGAACTCTTAAAAGCAGCTCGAGGAAAAAGATACATTATGGTATAAAGGGGTAACAGAAGAATAGCACTGGATTTCTCATCGGAAACATGTGAACAAGACCGTGGAGTAACATCTTTAAAATACTCAAAAAGTCTGTCAATCTAGAATTCAATATCTGGCAAACATATCTTTTAAAATCAAAGGTGAGATAAAGCAATTTTCAGATATAAAACCTTAATGAAACCATCACCAACAGACCCACCCTACAAGAAATGAAGTTCTTCAAGAGAAAGGAGAATGATTTAAGGATAGAAAAATGGTCCTAAACAAGAGTGTATATTAGGGAAATGTGCTAAATTTTAGCAGAAGCTTTTCAGCATTTATGACAACAATTGTAAGGTTTATTTTTTTTCTTTAGATCAATTAATATAAAAGATTTCCTAATATTGAACCACCCTTTCTCTCTATAAAAATCCTATTTGCTCAAGATATATTCTTTTCCTAATGTATAGCTCAGTCTAGTTTGAAAAGACTAAATTTCATAAAAAGAATTCAGGGTCTCAAAAATGGTTATTAAGTATATAATATGAGAAATCCTGGACAGAAAGCAACTTATTCTATGAACAAAATAATTTTTTTATGCTGTATATTCAGTTATGGCAAAGCTACCTTAATTATTTCAGAACTAGAGAAATATATTAAGACATTAAAACTTAAAATTTATTGTTTGTTGGTTAGAGGAAAAACAGCACTACATTTCTGTCACAGAAAGCCAGAACTTTCAAAGAAGGCTAGTTCATGAAGTTTAAATTTCCTCTGGTAGTTTTAATGTAGTATTACAAGAGAATAATCTAACAACTCAGAGCAGAATCACAGTAAGAAATAAGGAAAAAGGATGCCACATTTGTAAAGAAACACTATTGTATTATTGCATATTTACATTTGTTATCATTTGAAGAGCTTTTCAAAGCTTAATAAACTTTTGCCAAATTTTCACTGGCAAGAACATTACAAATTCAGCTCTGAAAAAAGACTAGACCCAAAAGGCCTCATTTGATAAAGAAGGTCAATGAATATTCAATGTTCATCAGTAGAGTCATAAGCTTCTTTTCAGAGTAGATCCTAAAAGTAGGCAGAGATATATTCACTATTCATCACACAAAAGGTCCTCAGCTGTCAAAGCTATGTCCTCAAATACTCATATTTCTGTACATAATTTTATACTTGGGAACGAGTCATAACAATCAACCTGACACACTAACTTTAGGAAAGAATGATGAAAACAAGCCAAAATGAAGATCCCTGGCTTCACAGATCGTGGCAACAAAATACATGCAAGCGTGCACACACACACACACACTAGACAAGCATTTATGCTATTACAACTAAAAAAAAAAGGGCACACTGTGGGCCACAGTGGCTCA
>PVIY010013333.1:0-59490 GCA_004026745.1 Myrmecophaga tridactyla | reverse complement strand
TTCAGATCTCTGCTCCAATGCCACCTCTCAGAGGCACCTTTGCTGACCACCCAACTTTAAACTGCAGCCCCACCCCATGCCCATCCCTCTCTTCATGCTCTACTCTAGTTTTCTTCAGAGCACTTATCGCCCTGTGACGTACACTTATTCACTTGCTTGTTTATTGTCTGTCCTCTCCACTGGAACATAGGCTCCAGGACAGCAGGGCCTACGTCTGCTTTGTTCACTACTGTATCCCTAGGGTCTAGAATGAGGTCTTGCATGAAGTGAAATGGGTGCTCAATAGATATTGAATGAATGGAAAGAATCCAGTCTTGGCTCTTGAGACAAGAAATACAATAGCACCTAAATTCGTTTAGGCCAGGGGTTGGCAAACATTATCTGCAAAGGGCCAGGTACTGACTATTTTAGGCTTTGCCAGCCATGCAGTGTCTGTCACAACCCCTTGCCTCTGTCATGGCAGCACGAAAGCTGCCATGGAGAGGATGTAAACAAATGGCATGGCTTTGTGCCAATAAAATTTTATTTGCCGAAATAGGCGGTGGGCCAGATTTCCTCCATGAGCTGTGGTTTGCTGACCCCTGGTTTCATGACCAAAAAATGTCCTCTAAAGTTGAAATCATGGTTTGCATTCTCTGGTTCAAGTATTTGAACTACAGCGAAGTTGAGTGGCTGGAGGGCAGCCACAAGTATGGTAGAGGCAAAGGTGGGTAGGGAACTTCGGCTTCCTGACTTCTGTTCAGGGCTCAGCTTACCCCTATTGCCTCCCATGGGCCACTTGGAGAAGGCCAGGGTGACCCAAGCTGAGGGTTCAGCTAGGAGGCTTTCATTAGCATCCCAGGAAGCCCACATTAAGTGTTAATTGCATTAGGCGCTAATTGCACCCAGCCTTAGGTGTTGATGTCACTGGCTCTAAGTTGCTATTAAGAGATGGAAAGGGAAAGGAGAGGCTGAAAATTGAGCCCTCATCCAGGAGTCAAGAAATCAAGGACCGTCACGGGTTGGGTTCTCCAGGAAGCAGACTCTTAGATGGAGTTGAAAGTGTAGAAGAATAAAATTAGAGGAGGTCCTTGGGATCAGCACCTGGGAAAGGGAGGGGAAGAGAGCAAGAATGGGCAGAGGGAGAAGTTCAGGTGTGAAGGAGGCCCAATGACAGCCACAGTTAAGTCCATGGGCAACTCTGGGGCTAGGAGATGGCCACCAATGAGTAGTCCTGAGTTGGGCTGGGACTCCCAGTCCCTCTTACCCTGGCAGTAGTAAGTCATCGATGTTGGCCTCATTGGGAAGGGCCTCCCACTTCCACTCCACCCACAGGGGCTGACAGCCAAAGCCCAAAGTTGTTTGCTGACTTCACTCCCATTGGTGGCATCACTCCCTGGGGTACTAAGTCCTTCATTCCACAGAAAGGATTTGATAAGTACCTCATGGCATTCACCACAGGGATTAAAAAAGAGAAAAAGCAGAAGGACTAATGGGAACCTGGAGGGGGAAATAAAAATTACCCATTCAAGTCCAAGCCAGAGCCAAAGTCATCTATAACCTATGTGTCTGGAATAGAATCACTCTGCCCTTACTTTTTCTTTACTTGTTAGGATCAAGTTTGGCAGTGAGTGAAAGGAAATCCCAAATAACACTGCCTTATACAAAATAGAAATGTTTTTCTCTGTAAAAGAAGCTGGAGTCACACAGCCCAAGGCTGTTCAAGCAGCTTCGTGGAGTCGTCAAAGACCCAGGCTTCTTCTCTCTTGTTATTCCACCATCTTCAGCACATAGCTTCACCTCATGGTCCAGGATAGTTGCTGAAGCTCCAGCCCTTACTCTGCAGTCCAATCAGCAGGAAGGGGGAAGGGATGGAGAAGGACATGGTCCTTCGATATAAGGACATGATCTGGAAGTCACATGGAGCATCTTAATCCCCTTGGCAGGCAAAGTTAGTCGTATAGACACATGTAGCTGCAAAGGAGTCTGAGAATTATAGTTTTTAAATTCTGGGTGTCCTTTTCTCCAACTAGAAATCAGGAACAAGGGAGAACAACTGGTGGGGGATGAGTAGCAGTATGTGCTCTAACTTGACAAACTCTTCATCTTTAAACATCAGACTGCCAGGGAAAACTTCAAGTTCCCTCTCCCCCAAGCACCCTGCCCCAAGCCCAGCTGATGCCCCTTCCTCTGTAAATCCATTTCTGTATCTGGCTTTTCAGTTGGACTGTATGCTCCCAGAAGACACTGTTCATCTTTCAATCCCCACTGCCAGCCACCTAGCCAGCTGGTGTATAGTAAATGTTCGACAAATGCACATTGAACAAATAAATGAAAACACCTAATGTGAATCTTAGGAGTATGTTGACTTTTCACAATAACTTTACTTCTCAAGGTGTTAACTAATAACTTCCATTAAACTTGATACATCAGTAAGGAATCACAAGGTACCCTTACATTCTGAAAAAGCACACACATCCACAAAAAGGAAAAACAAAAACAAGACAGTTGATAGGGTTACTGATGGGCGGATATTTTCTTGTTGTTATCAAAGCTCGGCTAAATGTAGGATGTGGCTGGAGGGTATGATTAGGAGTTGGGCTCTGTGTTGTCAATGGTTAACACAACCACAAGTTGAGTCTGGGGCCATTTGCTCACTTGCACGGAAGAGGCATTGGTGAGAGGCTTGAATGATGATACTATTAACACCTGCGGGAGGAAAGGGACAGCGCCCACTTTCCCCCGGGCACCTCCCCTCTCCACATTCCCAGGAGAATTGCTCTTCAACAAAGGAATCCATTTTGCCCAGAAATATCTAGAAGGTATTGCACTCTACCCAGGGAGTGGGAGGAGAGGGTGGAGGCACAGCCAGTGACCTCTGCCAAGGGTACAAAAGCCTGGACACTTAGCTTCAAGTGAGGAGACAACTCTGTGGTGTCATTCATGACCAGGACACCCTGTGGGATCAGGCTGAGGCAGGGGAACCAGCTTGTCTGAGGCTCCCCGGTACTGTCCCAGCTTAAGTGCAGAAAGTCCTGCCTCCTGGGAAACCCTCCTGTCTTGGGCAAACCAAGACATCTGCTCATAGGATTTTGGCTTCACTCACATGTCCATCTGCTTGCTTGCCCTGCCTTCTTCTGCTTCCCTCACACTCTTTGACACGTTTCTTCCTGAGAGCCCTCTGTCAATGAATCACTCGCCCAAGCAACCTCTCTCAGCCTCTGCTTCCAGGCCACCAGACCTAAGACACCTGGTGAAAGCCTTTTCCGGTTTGCCTTCCTCTCTAAGTGTGGTCCAGCTCTCACGAGGGCTCTTGGCTGCAGGCAAGGGGCTCCTGTAGTTACTTCAGGGGTTCACTGCTGAAGTCAGGTTTCTGGGTGTTGCGTGACTCAGCACAGGGTTAAGCCATCAGGCTGGTGTTCTTTGCAGGGTTGCATGGATTTGCCATAATGTTTCAGTCCCTAGGTCTCCCTCTCCCTTCTCCACCCTTGGGAGGCGTCTGTCTGACTGTGTCCCAGCAAGAATTTCAGAGGACAGGCTGGCTTCTAGCCTGAGCCCTGGGCCCTGGGCCCTTACCTTTTCTATTGCTGAGTTTCATGACCCCAGAAAAAGGGGACCAGTAACAGCTAGCTCATTGGGTTATTGGGAGGACCTGGGATGAGGAAGAAGGTAATAAGGCACTCAGTGCAGGGGCTGGCCAGAGCCGGCACTCAGTAAAAGGACTCCCTCTGGGCCTCTGGTCTTCTTTTTCTCACCTATGAGAAGAGATGGCTGGGTTAGAGGTCCTTGAAGGCTGTGTCCACTTCTAAGCATCTCTGGGTCTAGTCTCTGTGAGCTTCAAGAAGAAAACTGGTGCCTAGATCTCTTTGCTTGATTAGCCTTACATTTGGGTCCTACCTCTTGGGACAATGGATTTTTGTTGTGAGTCAGGTCCTCCCTTCCTGGACCACTGCAGAGCCCATACTGGTCCTCTGTCCCAGGCTTTTCTCTGGCACACCTTCCCAAAATAACACTCTACTGATGTACTCCTCTCTTCGAGAACTTTCAATGGCTCCCAATTAGCTACAAATCAAGTCCAAGCTTTTGTTATGATGCTAAAAACCTTCCCTCCAGGAGGTCACGGCTTGCCCTCATCTGTCATCCTTCCTGGTGAGAGGCAGAATGGGATCTTAAGAAGAATGATCAATTCTGGGAAGCTGATCCTGTCACAGGGGCAGGAAAAGTCTGGTGCACGAGTGCTGGAGAGAAGCACCCCACGGCCCCATTCACATCAGCAACCTGCTCACTTTGGGGACACTCAGCCTAGAGAGGGGGTCCAAGATCTGGGATTCATTTTATCAATCTCAGGACAAATACCTGGAGAGGTGGGGGTCTAAAATTGGAGAAGGAAATGAAATGCAAACTGGCAAAGTCCTTAGAGGTTCTTTTCAGGGTTTCAGGTACGAAGGGGAGGGCGAGGCTGACCCTGAAGAGCCGTGGAAGGAATGGAGGGCTAAGTTGAGGCAGCTAAGCTGGCACATAGCAGTCCCTGCTGGGAACGGGCAGCGCTGCGATGAATGGAGACGGGCTGCCCATGTCAGGAGCACAGACGACGGGTTAAACGCGGGGTTAACAGAGTGACTGAGTCACCGTTTCTCCTGCCCTGAGGAGAGCAATGCTCCATCTGCCAGCTCAGCCCCAGAGAAGAAGGCATTTTGATGGTTGGATGTGAGCCACACTGTACATCAGCAGCTGGCCTTGGAGACGCGCTGAGGCTGGCTGCGGTTGTCAGTGCTCCTGGGGTGGGCATATGATAATAGCTGTCTGCAGCCTCTTCCCAAACTCCCCTCTCTGCTTGTGGCCAAGCTTCAGTATCTGTTGGGGTTGCAGAAAGGGTTTGGGGGCCTGAACTTTCCCTGTCTGGTGGGCTGGACACACAGGGACCAACAACTGAATGTGAGACAAAGCTCAGTTTTATCAGTGGCATGCCAGATTGATCCCTGCTGGAGATGGCGCTTGCCAGGGCCCTCTGCCCTCCTCCCAAGGAGTGAGTCACAGGTGGCATTTCCCCCTGGGTACTGACTCAGTCACCTATGGGCAGGGCTGCAGCATTGCATAGCTCTGGGGAAAGCAAGTCTCATAGAGTATAATGCATTTGATGTCCCCTGGAGTCGTCCTTTGCTAACCTGTTTCTCCTTCAGGAATGTTCTCTGCACAGGGAAGGTATATCTTTTAAGGAGCCAGTTGGCCTTAGGGTCTTGCCAAGGCCTAGCTTGGGCACAATTACAAAGCAGGAGAACTTTCTGGCTTCTTCCCTCCCAGCTAGTACCCTTTGGTGGAAGGGTGTGCCTGGTTATTGTTGAAGATCCCATGATCTACTACATTAATACGACAGTAGTCCAAAGGGGTACTTTAGGACCACATAGACAGTCAGCCTTCTGAAATAAAAAATATATGCATTTATTATTCCATCAACAGAAGAATAAATGCATACATCAAACCCAGAATAATCAACTATGGGTTGTACCTTCAGTCTCAACTGCTCTTCACCACACACTCAATGAGATGCAGCCACCACCACCATCCCCACCCCAGCCCATGCAACCCAGGGAAGAGTCACCGTGTTCGAACTGCTTCTTTCAGGCTTCCCAGAGAGGTGTTGAGCAGGACTGTGAGAACTTGTCCCATCTCAGAAGGTAAAAGGGGCTGGATTGATTAGTGATGTCTGCCAGGGCTTGGCAGGGAGATTGCTGCAGGCATGTTGTGCATTTGTCAACCCCATCTCACGAAGCTGCTGGGCTTGCCTGGCTTGTTCTGTTGTTTATGCCCATGCTCGAAGACCCTTCCCCATCAAGGTGTTCGCAGTTGGCATCTAAGGAAGTCTGTTCTCTCGAGGACTGAGCAGACCAGCTTATTCATTTAGTTGCCCAACAGCTCCTCGGTCCTGGGCTTTGTCTTGGGTCCATGTTTCTAGGCTGTGATCTGTCCCCTGCTCTAGAGCCAGGAGAAATCATTTCATTTCCTTTGGGGGCAGAATGAGTAATTTTCTGATGGGGTCCGGGTTTGATTCCTGGTGCCTGCCCATGCAAAAAAAAAAAAAATATATATATATATAAATACACACACACACATAATTTTTATGTAAATAAAAAATATATATATATACTTTTCCTATGTAGTTAAAACCCCACCTCTTCTTCCATCTCTCCCTCCCTCTCCCAAGGTTAGCCTCACCCAGAGACTGCTATATGTCCCTCTGCCTGTTCTAGACTCTTACTACATATGTACACATCCGTGAACCATCCACACACCATTGTTTTAAATGTTTGAATGCTTTATAATTTTATAAAGGGAATAGCGTCTGTGCATGTCCTATTTGCAACTTGCTTTTTATCCCATTAACATTTATATTTGTAATAGCAACGCAGTGGAAACCACCTAAATGTCCCACAGTAGAAGGTTTATACCATTGGCTGAAATAAATTGACATGTAGCAACATGCATAAATATAAAAACATAATGTGTGCCTGGATGTCTAAGGATTGGGACTTTTTTGCACTTTGGCAGGCAAGGGGTGAGAGATGTGCGTGTATATATGTATGTGTGTGTGAGAGAGAGAGATTATGTGTATGAGTGTGTAAGGGTGAGAATGTGATTATGTGATTGAGGGTTTAAGTGTGTGGGATCATGTGCATGAGTGTGTGAGTGTGTGTGGTGCATGCATTTGTGTGTCTGAGTCCTCCCATCTGAGTTGACTGTGTACTGGGCTGCCCTGTTGAGACCTGCTTACTTTGGGAGCCTGAAATGGTGGGTGTCTGTGCGATTGGATGATGACTGGGCGTATCTCCCCACTCAAACCACCCCAAACTGAAAGGGAGTTTTGTCATGAGGACCCAGAAAGGCCTCACAGCAAGCTCTGGGCCTTAGGAAGGAGCCCAGGGGTAGGGCCAGGCCCAAGGCCCCCGTGGCAGGGATTTGTGGACTCCCACTCTGTGCTCTGCCATTGCGTGGCTCAGTGGCATCCCGCAGCTGGGCTTCTTTCCCCTCGGGTACCTGTGACTCAGGCTCTTGGCTCTTTCCCTCAGTCGAGGCCCTGCACCTGCCAGAGGCAAAACCAGGTTATTTGTCAGGTTGCCATGGGCAGTCTGGCAGGCCCAGGGACCAGCTAGACTCCTTGGACCCAGGGCTGGAAGGTAGAGAAGCGCAGCTGCGTGCTCCGTCTCAGAGGCTGCCCGGGTCTTTCCAGACGGCTTCTCCTGCTCTTTGCTCCCTGACCTCTGGCTTCCGGTTTCTTCTGCTTGCACGTGTTCTCAGCTAAGCAGCAGGCGTGGGTCTGTGGGGTCTTGCAGGATCCACCACCTTTTGGCTCAAAGAGCCAAGCAGATCTGAGTTCCAGCCTGTTTCCCACCCTCACCCTCCACCCACCGTGAGGCCTCAGTCCCGTTTCTTAACCTCTCTAAGCCTCAATGTCCTCATCTGAAACATGGGGACACTAAAAGGACTCACATCAGAGGACTTGGGGAGGATTTAATGAGGTAATGCATCGGAAGCACTTAGCTGGCCCGTAGTAACCACTTAAACGGTAGCTCGCGGGGTTGTAATGAGAATTAAGAATATAATGTTTGTCCAATGGGCCTGGCACTTAGGAGATGCTCGATGTATTTTCATGCCTTTCTTCTCTCTCTTTCAAGGCATCCAGTACAGGTACTTATGGTTAATTTTTTATGCGTTGAATGCTCGACATGGCAGGACTGATGAGGCTGTAACCATCCAAACGGCAAAAGACACAAAGGCAAATTATAAAGAAATGCAAGATGCTGACCCTCCCCGTAACTCCTTTTCGGGTTTTTTCTTTTCTTTCGGTTTGTGCAATTTCCCCAATAGAAGTTTTAATTAAAAAAAATATCCAGGCCCTGGGGACTTAAGATAAATTTGAGTGCAAAAGCTCCTTGGAGAAAATGTCTTGGCTAGATACACGGAACGGATTATTATTATTTATTATTATTTCCATTCCAAGAAATGGCGGGCATTCTTCTGCACTTTTCTTTGTGATTTGTGGCTTCTGCAACTGTGGCCCATGCTATGGGGAGAGGAGAATGATGCCTTTTAGCTTTTAGAGATGCCCTGGGTCTGTGCTAATGGAGGGGGAAGCAGGCATGCACAGCTGTCTTTGCTCCTCATTTATTACTGTGGCTCTTTACCTCCCTGGGGCCCCTGCCTTTTGCAAACCAAATAATTCAGACCCTTTTGTTTACCTCTGCAGAGGGATCAATGTTACACCCACATTTGACTGGAGAGAAACGACCCAGAAGCTTTGCCCTGAGTCCCTGCCCTGACTTGGGGGTTGCTTGCCAAGTTATTCTCGGCCCTGGGAATTACCTTCTAGGCTTGGGAACTCTGGGCCTCTCAGCTGCGGAGTGATTTATGTGTCCCAAAGATCCTTCTCCTTCTTTCCCATGACTCCTTGTCTGGAGTCTCTTCCACCCTGGCTGGACTGAGCCCCCAAGCAGCAGGGAAATCAAGGCAGAGAGAGAGAGAGAGAGAGAGAGAGAGAGAGAGAGAGAGAGAGAGAGAGAGAGAGAGAGAGAGAGAGAGAGAGAGAGAGAGAGAGAATGAGAATGAGAGAATGAGGGAAGGGAGGGAAGGAGTACAAAGAGAGAATAAGACCTCTTTGCTCAGAGCAGATGGGAGGCAGTGAGGACTCCAGCAGCAGGAAGAGCTCAAGCAGGGCACAGTCAGCCCTGCCTTCACAGGACACCTCTCTTCTCTCTCCCCTTTCTCCTTCCATTCCTTTGGCCCAAACATTACTTCCTCATTGCTCGAGCCCCAACATCTCGAAGAAATACATACCCCCCCCACCCCAGACCATCTTTTGTGCATGAAGCAGAACAAGGACGTGCGCGGATATGAGTGCAAACAGCTTATTCAGAGGGAGATTGCAGGCAAAAATAAACCACACACGTCAACCAGTAGGGGCGTGAGGAATTGAGACAAGGATGGGTAGGAAGCCAACAAAGGGTGCGTTATCAAGTCAGTGTCTGGTGTGGGCAACTGAGACACAATCTCCCTGGGGAATTCTGGGAGATGTCATGCAACATGTACCTTAGAGTTATCCCAACCCAGAGTCGGGGAGGGGGGAGCGGGGCTGCATGTTCAGCACCTCTTGTCAGGCATTGGTTGAGAGCTGTTCCAGGAGAGGGAGTTAGTAAATTCCCAGGAATTCCAGCCTGCCTCTGGGCATGGCCACAGTGGGTTCCAGCACCGGAAAGCTCTCAGGCAGATGTGCAGGTGCTGGCAGTCAGAAGTCGGGACCAGAGGACATGAGCAGGCCAAGTCACAGGGGCTTACAGGGCAGGGTACAATGGTCCGGCGACACCCTCCAGCACAGACTAATTTTTCTTGTCCATGTGCTCTCTGTCTGGCTTATTTATTGTTTTAACACTACTTTCCCCAAGAATTCTCTGAGGAACGGTGGCTTTGAGAGATGCTCTACGAGCAGAGAGAGTCCTGGAGTCACAAGTCTGAGGTGAGGGTGGGGGGGTGAGATATGCTGTGCACTAGATCCCCTTTTGGAGAGTCTCAATGCCTGTGATTCTCTTAAAGGCTTTGCAATATTTTCCCAACAAGGAACCTGTTTGACTTTGCTCGCCTACGGTGTCTCAAAACGAATGACAAATTAACCCTAATTTTTTTTTCTTCCTCATGCAAAAACATTTTTTAATTTGTACAGTTAGTCACTATCATTGTACACTCTAGGCATTCCTAGATTATACCATCTCAGTCTTTATCGTCTATCTTTCCTTCTGGTTTCATTTGTGCCCCCAGCCCTCCTCCCTCTATCATTCTCACATTCAGCTTCATTCAATGCACTAACATTATTGTGCTACACTCAGGTAGTATTGTACTATCCATTTCCAACAGTGGATAAGTGTGCCTCTTTCTCCATATCCTCTCCAACACTTGTCATTTTCTGTTTTATTGATAATGGCCATTCTGGTAGGTGTGAGATGACATCTCATTGTGGATTAACCCTTATTTTGCCGTAATAAGGACTTCTTGTCTGTGGAGCTAGACTTCCATGGAACTTCCCAGAAAGCACAGGTTTAGCAGCTTTGTCAACATCCCGTCTAGTGGTTTCCCCTAGGATGTCGCCTTATACGAAAGGGGTGTTGTGAGAAGAAGCTGGCACCTAGAAGCGGGTGGCTATGACCCATCTGGAAGCTATTCAGGGAGCTTGACCGACCGGCTCAGAGAAAAGAAGGCTCAGTGGAGAGTGGACAGCTGCGTGTAAATGTTCTAAGAGGGCACACATCATAGGAAGGTGGATTTCAGCTCCAAGTCAGAGAGAGATTTTTTTCTTCACAGTGAGAACTGAAAAGACCTGGCCGCTTACACCACCAGGCACCCAGCTCCCTTGTCGCAGAGAGGCTGGATCTGTTGAGAATAGGCTGGGTTGGAGGGATGGTGGCGGTGGTGGGGAAGGTGTCTTCTTGGTTTGGGTGAGAATTGGGCATGGATGCTTTCGGCCCCTCCCTTCTCTCAGATTTACCGTACTAGGTATAGAGACATTGAGTCCCAGTTAGACTGAGAGGTATTTTAGAGATGGGTTGTGTTTTCCATTTCTTATATTGCCCTCAGTGTCTGTGATGGTTCTGGGCATATAGTGGGCCACCAATACAAAATTATTGAATGGATGGATAAATGAATGAATGAATGGGTTTATGGGGGCCTGCTGGCAAGGCTGCACTTTGGCAGGGCTGATATGAGATGTTTAGAACACTATTACCCTAAGAGTTGAGCCTGCATAGATTTAGCATGGAGTTCAACCCAAGTGTCACAAACCCTAGAGACATATAACAAGAATGGCTGTGCACCTTGAGGAGTATGATGGTCCAGCCATTGTAGACATTTTCCTCATTTAATCCTCACAGCAGCATTCCTAGGTGGTAGCTGTCATCACAAGTACCATTTTCTCCATGAAGCGACTGAGACTTAGAGAGGCCCCCAGGCTGGACACTGGTCAGGTTCGGGATTGGTTCAGGTCTGCCCAACCCCAAAGTTGGACCCAAACCACCTTCATCACTTTCCAGGCTCCACTCCACAAGCACTTAACACCACTGCTGCACACATCCTGCAGGGTCTCAATCTCCTGAGTAGAAGGTGAGGAGGATAGTACACCTGCGATTACAAGTGGGGAAACTGAGGCCGAGGGAGAGAGGCACTGGTTTGTTTGGGGCAGATAAGAGGTAGTGAGGAAGACAACACACCCAGAGCAGGAAGAGCTCAGCTGACCTTTTGACTTCATTTTGCAGCCCTGTACGGATAGAATTTCTCTGTCTAAGCTTAAGAGGGAGGAAGAGGAAGAGGAAGAGGAAGAGGAAGGCAGCTGGAGCACAGCAGGGATGAGAAGTACCATCACATGATGCAGCACGGCCATCTGGCTGTCATCTCTGGTGCATGGAGGTGTCTGGGCCATCTGGGCTCACCCCCCTGCTTTCTCTGCAACCTCTCCAGAAGCGGTTAGGGCCATAGTTCCTGGTGGCACACAGGCTGCACGTGAATAAGTCTCTGGTTTAATGGCGATAATTGCTGTACTAATTATGGTCCAGGAACATACCTTGGAAGGCCACTTGGCCCCACTATTCCCTGTCCCGTCCAAGAGCTTCTTCCCTGTGTCCCTCAACCCTCCCTGGAGACCTGGGCCTGAACTGAAAATGAAGTGGGAAATCTTGTCCCAACCATTTAAAATAAGGGTAAGCCAACCCCCTTCCTTCCTCCTGCCTCCCTCCTCCACCTTCATGAAATAAAAACGTGTTAAGGCTTGTGTTTTGCTAACTTTTTGAATGACCCCCATGGTAGGTTGCATAACTGATTCCAGTTCCTCACCCCTCCCTCTATCTATGCCCATTGCTTTGTGGCTTTGCCGTTCCTCCCATTCCATTGACCTTGGACTTGGTCTTGTAACTTGCCGGACAGAAGTGATGATGGGCCAGTTTCAAACCTAACCCTTAAGTGGTATCATGTGTTTCCACTTGCCCTTTTGTATATTTCTGCCATCATCATGATAGAATGTGCTCCAGGGAGCCAGCTGGTTCTGGAAGAAGGAGATACATGGGGCAGACCTGAACTGAGTCCATAGCTTGGGGTCTAGTGCAGCTTAGCTCAGTTGACCTGCAGATGGGCAGATGAAATAGAACTTCCCCCACTGTTCCTCAGAACTGTGGGCCTGGGAACAAAAGTTTATTGTCATATGCCACTGAGTGCTGGGGTGGTTTGTTATCCAGCAATAGCTGACTGACACAACTCCTATCTTCTGCAATCCATTCCAACTTCTCTGAGGTTGTATCTGCAGCGCGTGTACATTGCTTACACAGCAAGTCATCCTAAAAAAGTAAGGTGAGAAACTGAAAAAAAACTACAGCACAGGAATGCTCAGCTGATACCCTGCTGTGTGAACTTCTTGCTGTTCAATGTGTAGGTCTATCTAAGAATGTTAGCTTACTTTGAGAAGATGTGTTGATGACACTCTGACAGGAAGGGCTGGGACATGGGAAGGTACAGTAGTTGGGTATCTGGAGCTATTGTCACATCACATGGGTTCAGATCTTGGTTCTTCTATTTACTATCTGGATATCTTTGGGAAAGTTACTTTTCCTCCCCATGCTTCAGTTTCCCCACCTGTAAAATGGGTACCTTTCACATAGCATTAGTCAGAGGTTTAAATGCAAAAGAGCATTTTGGACTGCTTAGCTTATTGCCTGGCTGGTAGCAAGAATTCCTGAAACCAGTTAGCTAGTTATTTTTATGTACTGTCACAGCAAAAGCACCAAGTGATACTTTAAAGAGCTATGACTCATCCTCTCTCTCCAATTTCCATCCAGATTTTGCTAGCTTTCACTATTTGGCCTTTGCTAAAGAAATCTCCCCAAATCATAATTTTGCACAGGGCAAAAATAAGATAGAACAGGCATAGTAAGTCGCAACCCTGAATGGTGGCACTGGTTCTCCCATCAGCTTGCTGTGTGACCTTGAGCGAGCTTGCTCCAGTTTCTGGGACTCTGTCCCCTCCACAGCAACAGGTCAGGACTAGACTCATATCTAAGGGCCCTTGAAACCCATCATTTTGCACGTTCCCTTTGGAAAAGATCTGGAAATGCTGAAAAGCATTCTCCCGAAGATTCCGATTATGGTTCTGATCTAATAAGGCAAGAACTTTTCTTCACACAGAGGGTCATGCGTGGAATTGAAAAATCACAAGTTTTTGACCTGGAAGGACCTTAGAAAACTTCCGGTCCAGTAATCTCCCTTTACGGAGGAGAAAGCTAAGCCCTAGGGCAGCTAAGTGGCTCTCCCAAGGGTATTCTTGTATCCAGCAAATATTTTTGCTGCACACCTCGAGGTGCAGGCTCTGGGGTTGGCACCGGGACTCAGAGTGCCCAGGATGCCCCTCCACAGCCTCCCAGCCTTGTTGGGGAGAAAGATGATAAATAGATGGTTGTAATACAAACTGATCCGTGCGGCACACAGATAACGGTATTGTGTGCTAAGGAGTACCTGGGAAGAGTGGTTAGGAAATAACAATAATAGCAAACTCATCTTTACAACATGCTGGGCACTGTTTCAAGCATGATTCAAGTATGACCCCATTTACTCCCTAAAAACAACCCTGCAAATTAGATACTAACATCATTGTCATCATCCCAATTTACTAGGGAGGAAACGAAGACACAGAGAGGTTAAGTAACTTGTCGGAGATCACACAGCCGGCAAGTGGCCAAGTCAAAATTTGAACCCAGGCCTTCTGGCTCTAGAGTCCGTGCTTTTTATCACCCCATTATACTGATGCTCTGGAGAAGACGGTATCAGAGCAGTGGCTTGAGGAATAAGAGGGAGCTGTCCAGGCGAGAACAGCTGGCCAGAAAGAAGAGTATGTGCCAAGTCACAAAATTGTAGAGGTGAGAATGAGTCGTGGAACTGTAGACTAGAAAATAAGTGTGTGTGTGCGTGTGTATGCATATTTGTGTACATCTATCTCTGTATCTATGCATTTGTCTGTCCATGTATATCCGTCTGAGTCTGTCCATGTGTATGTATGTATGTGTATATGTGTATCCATGTGTGTCTGGCTATATCTATACGTGTGTCCATTCAGGTGGGTCTATGTATATGTCTGTATATACACCTGTACACATGTATGCATATTTGTGTGCATCCATGTGCATGTATATGTATGACCATGTGTGTATGTTTGTATGTGTTTCTGCCTACATATGTTTGCATATGTGTCCATGAGTGTACATATTGTGTATCTGTGTCTGTGAGTGTATATGTCCGTGTATCTAAGTGTGTGCATGAGGGCATGCATGTAAGCGTGTGTGCGTGCGATTGCGTGAGTGTGAGCTGTGGGGTAGTTGGGGTGGAGACATGATTAGAGACATGCAGAGGCCAGATCACAAAGGGCTCCGTTGGACTTCACCTTTAAGGCGAAGGGGTGTCACTCAGTGGACTGTCAGGTCAGGTTGACATTTTAGAAACATTTCTGGGGGAAACTCACGTCATAAATATTTATCGAACACCTACTATGCGCCAGATCTTATTCCAGATGCTTGGGGTGAGATGGTGAATAAAAACAAAGCCTACGTCCTTAGGGGACTTGCATTCACGTGAGGGGAGCCAGACGCTAAAACATAAAGAAACAATATGTACTATAACGTCAAGAGCAGCACCTTAAAGAAAAAAAAATCTCGTCAAAGGCAATGATGATGGAGGGGACTGTTTGTGCAGAAGCCTGAATGAGGCGAGGGGTGAGCCTGGGGTTGTCTGGGGGAAGAACATTCCAAGCAGAGGGAACAGCCAGTGCAAAGGCCCTGAGGCAAGCATGGGCTTGGCCTGTTCAAGAAACAGCAAAGCGGTCAGGGGTGTTGTGAAAGGAGGGAGGGGGGAGTGGCAGGCACTGAGGTTGGGGGCACAGCTGGGACCGATGCCTGCAGGGATTTGTGGCCGGGCTTTGGGTTTCCGAGTCTGCCCCAGGCATGATGAGAAGCCCCCCGAGAGCTTTCCTCCCTTGACTTCTGAGGGACAAACATGGGGGGAGAGCCCAGGTTGTCACATTCCCAAGTCAGTGCTCCCTCAACCCCTCTACCTCGAGAGCCAAACTGAAGGCCGGCTTCCTTTCTGAAGTCATGCGCAATCGATATTACAAAAAACCCCAAATCCGTTTTTATGATATTTTCCAGTCCCGATTCATTATTCACTTGTTTCAAGTCCTTTCAGTACAGTTGATGGTGATCATAATCAAATAACGTGTACAGTTTCTTGGAGCCCGGCTCCGCTTATGGTGGTAGAACTTTATTTCAGGCTTCCAGGCAGAAGCAACTGATACTGCATGCAAAGGGTGGGTCGCAGTTTCTGGACCATAGAGAGCACACGATTCACACACGTGTGAGTTCTCTGAACTTGTCAAGTGAGCTGGAAGTTCTGATGGAATGGGCAGGGGAAGGGGTTGCTGCCACCCTGGGTATAAATCTTGGGTGGCGTTGTCCCGGGGTTGTTGCCAGAAAGAAGGAAGATATGGGTGTGATCGAAAGAGGCTGTAGCTTAGCAACATCCTATTATCATCCGATGGCCATTTCCATCTCTCGTGGAAGCAGCAGGCATGCTTCTTTCAGACCCTTGTGTCAGGGAAGAGTGCGGTGGTGACTGGAATCCCTCCACAGAAGATGTCTTCTCGGAGTTGTCCTGGTTGGGGCACGCACGTCTTGGGAATTTGTTAAGCTTGGTTTCGGAGTTGCTGTCATTGTCTAAGCAAATTACCCCCAAACTTCGCGGATGATAACCATAATCACTGGCTGCGCTCAGCTCACCGATTCTGTGGGTCAGGGATTTGGACGGGACTCGGCGGGCACGGCTGGCTTCTGCTCTATGGTGCCTGCGGCCTCGGCTGGAGGACTCGAAGTCGTGGGGGTGGGGTGGGCGCTGAAATGATCTGCAGGCTGGGCACTCCCCTGTGTGGCGGTGGATGCTGGCTCTCGGCTGGGGCCCTCACTCCTACGCCCCCTGCACCTGGCGAGGTAAGCAGCAGCTATTATTAGCATGTGGGCCCCTCTGCCTGAGTTGCTTTGGGCTTCCTCTCAGCCTGGTGGCTTGAGTTTCCAAGAGAACGAGCAGGGTAAAAGCGGTCTCCTTCTTGTGACCTGGCCTCAGACACCACGTTGCATCACTTCAGCTAGAATCTGTTGGTCAGAATGGTCACGGGCCCCATTCGAGTCCAAGAGGATGGGACGTGGGCTGCCACCTCTTGGAGGGATAAGTGCTAGTCACGTGGCTAGAAAAGCATGTGGGATACCTGTACTTTTCTGTGGCTATTTCTAGAAAATACCATTTGCCGCACTGAGAGTCCCATTATGCCACCAACACACACCCCTCCTCCCCACTGCCACCCAGCACTCTCTCTGGAGGAGCCAAATGACAAGTCCCTCCCTCCACCCCCTCCACTCGAGTTGCCCAGGGATGGAGTCCTACACCAGCTAAACCCCTCCCTTTTCCTGTTAAAAGTGGCTCTCCTTCCTGCCCATGAAATGGGGCCCTGTGGGGCCCAGCTGTGAAGGCAGTGATAGAAGGGAAGGCCAGGAAGCTGGCAGTGGCAAGTTATGTGACATTTTCGCGGTGACCTTTGCTGAAGGGAGGATGGTAAAGTCCCAGCTTCAAACAGAGCTTTGAAAAAGAATCCGCATGTGACCTTCACGGAAGCAGCTTGGCCACCCGGGGAGCGCTGGGCCCTCAGGGACGGCTGAGGCTTACTGAGGGGGTGGTGGGGAAGAAGTGGGGGATTTTGACGGTGACACGGGGAGTTGCCCAGGACAGGGCAGGAGCCCCTGGCTGGAGAAGAGCACACACTGAGACCTGCGTGGATGATGGCCGGGCCACTTTGGACCTGTGGATACTAGCTGGTTCCCCTTATTTGGAATGATACCACACCCTTGCCGTCACCTAGGAATTTCATCTAGCCTCAATCCCACCTCCTTAGACAAGGATTTGAATGAAAGTAGTTTATGTGGGTGATAGTCCCTGGAAGCACAAATCGTGGGGTGGGGACATAGGACAGGGAAAGGAAGGCAGCCGTTCAGGGTATGCTTTCAAGCAAGTGGCCACCTTGGGTGGCTGAGGCTGGATGGGAGACTCTGGGAGTAATTGTAGGACACACGCTTCACAATTTGCTGATTCTTGGGGTGAAGGAGCCGAGGTATTTATCCACCCACCCCTTTGAGGGCTGAGGTAATTCCTTGGCCCTTTTGTCCCACTAAGTGGGTGGGAAGAGCAGGCTTTGGTGACTGGAGAAACCCTTAGGGCAAGAGATGCTGGAGCTGGCAGGTGGGACCTGGGCCAGTGCCTCCTGGGATGTTGAGGTGAGAGCATACCGGTGGGGATCCCACAGCATTTGGCCTGTTTTGACTGTTCCGCACTCATTTGCTATTTACTGAACTCTGCTTTGTGTTGTTCGTTGTCTTTCAGTGTTCAGCAAACTTTTCTGTGGCAGTCAATGACCTCTGCCAGGTGGCTCTAACCTCCCCTTCTTTGTGGGGGCCACTATATTATAGGGGCTGGAATTGCAGACCCTTGAGGGTGCACTGTCTAGGTTTGGGATCATGGCTGTACCACTTTTTAGCTGCGCGACTGTAGGCAAGGTTTATTACTTAGCCCCTCTGTGCCTCAGTTTCCTCATCTCAACGTGGAGATAATAAGAGTATGGTGTTGTGAGAGTATAATGAATTGACTGACGAAAACTACTTCCATCACTGCCTGGCACAGAGTAGGCACCAGGTAAGGGGTAGCTTTCATTTCTATTCCCAGGTCTACCCATGTCTCTACGGCACCCATGTGGGCTCTTGTCCTGTGCTAAAGGTGCCCCTGGTGGCCATATTCTGTACCCGTGTCTTCACGTATGCTGTAAATAGCTTCCCTGCATTTATACCAAACAGTTGATCCATCCTGCGAGGCTCTGGCAACATGGGCCGGATCTGCCACGATCCTCCCTGGCTCCAAGCCTATGCACATGCTCCTCCCTCCATCTGGAAGGTTCTCTCCCACCCTCTTCACCAAACTAACTCCTTCTTAGCCTTCAGTCTCAACCTTCCCTGGCTTTCCGCATGGGGTCAGAGGTTCCCTGTTGTACCACCCTTCTTGGCACTTCTCCCAATTCTCCTCAGATGGTTAATTAAGTGACTGGATGTTTATTGTCCACTTTCTCAGCTGGAATGTTAACTCCCCGGAGGAGATCCTGAGGCTGTCTTGTGGACCCTTGGTAGATTGGTTGCTCAACATATCACGAGGGCTCTGGAGATGATATGAGAGAACTCAGCAAGTGTTCGCCTTGGGAACCAATTCATGGGTGTGTGACGAGAGGCAACACGTAGGGCATCCGTTTGTTGGGTGTCTTGTGGCAGAGGCAATATGGTCCAACAGTGGGAACAGTGGCTTTGACCATGGAGTCCAGTCCTGCTTTTTGGCCATGGAGGCCTGTCCTTTGGTTTATGGAGTTAGCTGTTCCCAAAAGCTTAATATAGAGCTTGTTCATCAGCCCAGCCAAAGATTCAGCAATTAATATCCCCTAATAAATTCCTTTATGCTCAAATTAACTAATGTGGGTTCTGTTCTCCATGGCTGACCACTGAACTCTACACTGCTGCAACTCCAAGATCTAAGGTGGTGCCTGGTACAGAATTGGTTCTCAAAATAAATAAGTAAATGGTTGAAAGAAGCCCAAACAATTTACCCTACAGTTTGAAGACAGGCCTCTGGGTGTGCTTCAGAAGTTTGAGTTTATTAGACTCTTCAGCTTCTCCGCCTTTCTCTAACAGTGAGTGACCTCTCGACGGAGGTGTAGGTATTTACCTGAATGACGTCTTGACTTATTTCCTCAGGTTGAATTAGTAGGGAGCCCTGGCTTTTTGCAGCAATGAGCCAGCCATCAGAGCATCTGTCCTTATAATGAGTGATGCTTAAGAGACCAGAAATGGATAGAAACTCCTAACTCAGTCAGTGACATCACCTGTGTGAATACTGTGTTTGCTAGATGTTACCAATGATGTCCCGCCATTTCTCCATCCTAACTTCCTCCATAATTAACTTCACCAGAAAGAGAATGCAGTCTGTCAGTTGTCTGGCCTCTGCCTGGGCCTTCAGGTGGCTGAAGCTCTTGCCCACTTCTGCCCCAAGCGGGGCTTGGCTGGACTGTGCCTGGTCCTCAGCCACCAGAGCTGCAGTGGAGCCATCTCAGTCCAAGAAGATCTCTGCCTCAGCCCCAGCATCCTCCACTGCAGGGTCTCCTAGTCATGTGAGTGTAAGAGTGGTGAGACCAAGACTGTCCTTGACGAGGTAAGGAGGCCCTCAGGTGAAAGGCCTTGCTCCCTGACAGTGGACTTGCCCCAGCTGTGGCCCACCGAAGGAGGCCCAGATGCATGGCTGGACTTGAGCTGAGCCCCCTTTCCCTGAGAGTATTCCCTTCACCATCTGCTGTGCACAGCATGGCCAGAACCATCAAATAGACACCTGTGGTCCGAAACTGGAGGGAAGGTGGCAGGGGTGGGGAGAAGGGCCCTAGTTGTCAGGCATCACTGAGAAGAATAAATTCTCCCATAAACCTCCAAGGAGGGGGGCAGCAGGCAGAGCTGGGCGAGGTGACGACAAGGCATATGGCAAGAATTGCTCAGCTTGGAGAAGGCATCCCGGGATGCACGTAGGTGAATGAAGGGGATTGATATTCATTGCTTTAATACCTCTAGTGTCCTGCTCCTGAATTAGCTCAGGGGCCATATGGAAAGCTGGGCAAGCTGCATGATGCTTATCACGGTCTTACAGGAATGTCAAGGTGAAAGCTAGAAAATTAAACCCCAGGTAGGTCAGAGATTCAAGGAGCTAGTGGGGGCTGAGACCAAGGTGAGGTGGGTAAGCTTGAAGAGAAGTGGCCTGGAGGTGATGACTATGGGATGGAGAAGACACCTTCCTGCCCATACTGGTGGTTGGGCATTTTTCATATACCCAGGCAGCATGGTCCAAACATATAACAATTGGTAGGGTTTTGGGCCAAGCAGATTGGTCACTGGGCCTTGCTTCGTGGGCACTGGCTATTTATGTGCTGATTTGTGAGAACAGCCCATAGGTCCTAGAGGAGGGGCTGGGGAGGGCTGGGTTGGCGGGAGGAAGTCAGGGTGGAGGATTCAGGGCTGTAGGTATTTACTAACCGGTCTGAAAGTATGTCGAAAGTCTAATATCTAGAATATCTGCACCTGTGGGTACAAGATGACTAAGAGCCCTGACTATGTCTGAGCTGTCAGGTTGTTTCCCGCCCCACCCACCCCCACCCCCTGCCACCAAGGGCATTTAGGAGCAAGGCTTTCTGGGAAGCCAAGACTTGAGTGTGTAGTAGGGGGAAGTGGGGGTTGGCCCTGGCCTGGCTTTGAGGAATGGTGGGCTCTACCTCCACGCTCAGGCCCGTGCCCCACTCTGGAGTCAGTAGGAGTCCAGCCTAGCAAACTAGTTGGTGGGGAGATGGCTAGTTTTCTCCCACCAACCCAGCCCTCCCCAGACCCTCCTCTAGGACCTATGGGCCCTTCTCACAAACCCTGCTAGCTGGTGTGTGTTTCCACCTGGGTACTAAAGAGTTTGGCAGGCAGAGCATTGAAGCCTCCTCCCAACCCAGACCTAAGGTGCCTCCGACCATTTCTGCCTGAGTCTTTGAGCTCCTGGCAATGTCCCATCTTCCTGGGTCTCTCAGGCCTGGACTGGGCCTGGGTCCCTTTCCCAGGGTTTGGCCTGCCTTTTCCCAGGATAGGTTGACCTGGCTCCAGGTCCCATCTTGAGGCTGTCCTTATCCTGCCGCCTTAGATCTAGTCACTTTTGAATCCTGATGGCTGCTCAGAATTGCCGTGGCGTTTTGCCATCCCCTCTGAGCTGTTTGCTACGACTCACCAGATCTTCCCAGACTGGGAGCTGCTACTCCAGGCATGAGATTTCCCCCAGCCTCCTTCTCCAGGGGTCCTTGGCCTGCAAGGCTTTCTGTGGTCAGGCATGACCTTTGGGTAGAGGTCCCCATCCCCCCACTCCTTTCTTTCCAGGAGCCATTTGAACTCTGGGGTTGAATGGATTTTGAAGCCCTGGTTTGGGGGTAGTTCAGGTAACTGGCCCCACCTTCCTGGGTGCCTGGCCCAGTTCCTGCCTGGGGGTGGGTTCTTGCCTGAAGATCAGCTTGGGGACCTGTTGATGGCCCACATTGGGGCATGCCACATCACCTGGACACTTGGGCATGACGTTGTGAATCACTGAAAACAAAAAGAGTCTGGGGCTCTTTTCAGTAGCTTGTCCTTTGAACCCCAAATTTGGATCAAATGTCTTTGTATTGTCAATGGATAGTACCCTGGGCACGGCAACATAATAGATAACCCATTTTCTTGGTTCTGCGACCCACTTTTTCTTTTCACATTTTACCATTTTGAAATGAGGATGTCATCATTCACATTGGATATAACCCTTTAATAAGGCAGTCTGACATATATTGATGAACCATCTGATAGTGGGCTCCCATTTCTTCTCTAGTATTCTTGTCCCCTTTTCCCAGTTTAACTCAGTGGCCTGGTGCAGTGATTCAGGAGCCCCTCCTCTTTGGGGGAGGCAAGCCATTTTCCCTGCTGAATCTGAAGTCCCCTACCTTCAGGATAACACTGCTGTCACCTGGCAGCCATATTTCTTTCTGGGGGTGCTTTGCCCAGTATCCAGCATACAAGGGTTGCTCAATAAATATGTGAGTGATGAAGGAATGAATAATTAGGTACTAATGCCCCTTGCCTCAAAGAGGGCAGGGGTGTGATTTTAAAGACATCATTCAGAGTTGTTGCAATGTGTGCCTTCTTTTCAAAGTGCCCAACCCAAGCAGCCACTGGCTGGGCAAGGGGTGCCATTGATCCAAAGGTAATTTTTAAGTCTGGTCTGCCCCACTTGTACTCACCAAGAACCCAGGATGAGTGGGCAGTGGTCACCAAAGGAAGCTCTTCTCATGGATGACAGAGACACATGAGGCTTGGGATGGCATATTGTCACTTCTGCCTCATTCTATTGACCAAAGCCAGTGATATGGTCAACACCAATATTGAATTATGCATCCCAATTTTATACATGTTCTTAATCTTAACCTATATTCTGGTGGGTGTGAATCCATTGCAAATAGGACCTCTTGAAGATGTTCTATTTAGTTGAGTTGTGGCCCAACCGAATGAGGGTGGGTCTTCATTCTATCATTGGGGGCTTTATAAAGAGAAAGCCACAGGGAAGAGCCAGAAGCGGAAGCCAATGGGAACCCAGAAGCGGGAGGGTGACATTGCCATGTGATGGGAAAGCCGAGGAACCCCCAAGGTACCCCAAAGGATTGTCGGCCAGCCAGCACCAGAACACTACCAATCCAAGGAGAAAGCCAGCCTTCCAGCCTCTGCAACCGTGAGACAATAAATTCCCATTGTTGAGCCAAACCATTGTGTGGCACTTGTCATAGCAGCTCAGGCAAATCAAGACACCCAAAGCCAAGAGATGGTGAGATAGACTTTGCCCCTGTAGTGAGAGAAACAGCAAAATCCCACGGCAAAGAGCATGGTTACAGGGAGTGGCAAAGAATTGGAGCCAACAATGCAATCTGCCACAGGGGGCACCATTTGTACTATTTGCCTACCTCATAGCTCCAGTATCTAGGCCGAGAATGGTGCTAGCATGGAGGGAAGCAGGACAGAACACAGCACAGAGCCTAATACGGTGCCTGGTACATAGTTCTTAGGGGCAGAATTGGAATTTGAACCCAGGCCTCTGGGTTCCCATGCCGAGGACTCTTCCCACACAGCACGTTTTGCCTCCTCTCTACAAGTTCATCACCCGCTGAGGCAGCTTGTCAAACCCAGATGAGTCCTGTGGCTATTTTTTTCCGCTGACTTTTCACCAGGGGCACGCCAGCCAAACAGAGCTGGTGTCACAGGCCTGACGGATGTCAGACCTTTTGTATGAAGAACTTTGGCGGCGTTATTCTCTCTCCCTCATCCCCCAAACACTTATCTCATTACCAGGTGGGGAGGTGGGGGAGGGAGGCTGGGGAGGGAGGGAGGCGGCTTAGAAGTGTTTATTCTCTTCGGGAGCGTGTCTTTTCCTCTCTCCTAATTAGTAGGTGATTCTGTGAGATGAAGCCCAGGTGGGGAATGAAGATGGGGGTCTGGAGAGGTGCTCCAGCCGCCCCTGATTACCCAAATCCCCAGCTGGGGTGAGGACCCCTCATGTGGGGCGGGAAAGCGGGGGAATATTAGTTTCCGATACAACGAGAGACAAGAGAATAATTCTACGAGGCCGTGTAGAACAAGCAGAGAGAGAAAAGCTCTTTGAGTGCAACAAGGAGCAGGGTTTTAAAATTTCATTTGCACAGCGGCAGGTCTTGCCAATTGGATCCTTTCCAGAAAGCAATCTGCTAAGTCTGACAGTCGGAAGAAATGCCGGGCTGCTGAGCAAGGAGAGGCTGGGTTTTTTTAAGGGTTTATTTTTCATCCAGGTCCTTTGTGAGCAATGGCTTTTTTTTTTTTTTATTCCATTTTAAAAGAAAAAGACACGCAGTGATCCTCTTTGTGAGGCGGGAAAGGGCTTCCCTGACCATCTGGGCCTCAGAGGGACTCGGGGAGAGGCGGCCTTTGTGTCGGGGCATTCAATGCCCGCGCGGCCGCCGTTTATCTTTGCTGCCACTCACACCAGGCTGGCCTCCCTGCCGGCTGGCCCAGGGCACACGCAGGAGCTCGAAGCAGCCCTCCAGGTCCTTATCTGTATCACGGGCAGGAGGTCGGGGAGGGGGGCTCGCTGAGCCCACCCAGAGGCCCATTGTGTTGGCAGCTTGGAGCGACAGATCTCTTTGCCCAGCCTCATTCTTCAATGCACAGTGCTGTCTCGCTCTCTCTCTTTCGGGCTCTTTTTCTCCCTCACGTCCATCCTCTTCCTGCCAGTGGGAATGGGGACTACAGCACGGGCGTAGATTCCTGGCCGAGGCCAGCTGTTCCATGTTCCCAGAGCATTTCACTGAGCACGGGTGCACACACACACACACACACACACACACACACTCCCAGCCCCACTTGCCAGCCAGGCTCCAGAGCCCGAGCAGTCTTTTTATAGAAATGCTGAGGTGACGCGGCTGTCTTGTGGCGGGTCCTTTGCCCGAGCGCCTGGGCTGTTTTGTCCTCAGAAAATTGCACTTTGGCAAGACCGGGCAAAGAAACTCAGGTGCGCTCTGCTCCCCAAGGGCACAGTGGGCTGGCTCAGGGCAGACTGGGCATGCCTCCAGCTACTTGTCCCCTGGCATTTCAGCAGTGCAGGGGCTTGGGTTATCTCAGGGCTCACTCAGGGTGTCGTTTGTACAGTGCCGGGAGTTCATTTTTCTACCAGAGACCATTCGATCCCCGTGATAACACCGTGATGTAGACAAGACACATATGACTCCCATTTCCTGGATGAGTCAACTGAGGAGCAGAGAAGCTAGACTGGCCTGATTTTACCAATGGGGAAACTGAGGAAGAGAGAAGGGAAGTAAATTGCATACATTTAACTTATTTACATCCCAGCCCAAGAGATTTCAAGATACACTCCCTGGGTTCTTGCAGGCAGCTCTTTACAAGCCCAACGTCTGTGACTTGAAAACCAAGGTCACTGTAGATAACATCTGCTTTAGGTGGTCACGGGCATTGGAGGACCCGAACATCCAATCCTGTCCCTACAAGGGCATGGTCCTGCCTCCCGAAGCTTTTGGCCCAGGGCTATCCTGGGCACCCAAGGGTTGGGGTGCTCTGAGCTGGAAGGATATTTTGGACCAGGGCACATAGAAGCCACCCTACCAGTTGCTAAAGTAATGCAATGCTTCTGTGCCCGTGATCCCAAGTGCCCTTCCACCCCTGCTGCTCTGACACAGCTAGAAGCACCTGAGTCCCTGCCCCAGGGCTAAGGCTGGCGAGTGGGGAGTCCCAGGGTGCACCAGTCGTTAAGTATTTTGAATGTCACCCCTGTGGAGGTTCGAGGCTCCCTCCTGCAAGCAGCTTGGGCTGTTGCCCCCACCCAGCCAAGGCCTCTTTGAGCTCAGAAATGCCAAACGCTCAGCAAATTCGGGTTAAGTTGGCCTCGCTGCTCTCGGTGAGCCGGGCCACCCGGAGAATAATAGCATCTCCCAGGATGTCGGGGAAAGCAGCCCCTGCTGATTTTCGCAGCCCTTGAATAGCGGCTTCGTAGAAAACGATTCTGATTTGTGCGGAGGCTCTCCCCTAGCCCCGGCCCCCGAGAGGCCCGTGTAATGCTGCATTTCATGTGGCAGGATCGGATATGACCAGTGTGGGTTCTTTCTGTCACATATTACGAGTGGTTATTACCGAGGCAGCACAGCTGCTGTGCAGGGCTCGGCCCTCGCTCGGGGTCTGGCGAGGCTCCGCCGTCGTATCTGAATTTCTTCATCTACAAGATCTGAATCCAATCTAGTTGCTGCGAGCCTGTTTGTGTAGCAGAAGGGAGGGAGGTGGGGGAGGTGAGGGAGATGAGGGGGAGAGGCCCACGTGAGTTCGCTCATCCTTCCGGGAGGCTTTGCTGGTTAATGAAATCTCTGATTTGTTGTCTGGGGGAGGCCCCCTCCGGCTGACGTTGAACAGCTGATGGGAACATCGGCGTGTCAGGATGCCAAATGGTGACAGTTTGGACCTGCACCAACGGAACAGGGTATTTTCCACCCTGATTGCCTCCAGTTCACACGAGAGTGGGCTTATGTGAATCAGGTGGATCTGGAAAACAATCACAGGGAAAAAGGCAGAGGCAGCCTTCAGAGCAGGGCGTGCACGTGTGTGCGCGCGTGTGCGCGGTGGCGGGCCATCATTTATAATTCCCCATTTATAGAAGTCTTGGGGCTGCGTTCGTTTTTTAAGCTTTATTTGAATCCCGATGCTCTATAGACAGGCTGATTATTTCTCCCCCGAGGCATCCTGGGCTGCTGCCTAGCTTTGTACCCGAGGAATATTTCGCCGGCTGGGAGCCCATCTCCCTCCCCAGCCCCAGGGTGGGAGGTTGTTCTGTGCGTAGTACTGTCTGGGCTGAAGCCCTGGCCAGGGGTGGCTGGTTCTTGCCTTCTCTGGGGGAGGTAAATCAGGGTGGGCGTTAAAAACAAATAAGGTTCCCCAAACACATGGTGCTGTCTGAAAGGCCCTTCAAAGGGCAGGCGTGTTTGTCTGCCTCAGCTGTGGTTTTCAGAGGGAGGATTAGGAGGGATATGGCCCTGCCTCCCAACTGTGCCTCCCCCACCCCACCCCCCACCCTCCTCAAGGATGTGAGGGAGGGGCATGGGGCTGCAGAGGGGGCAGGGAGGGCACCCTCCGCAAAGTGAGCCTTTCAGCCGGGATTTATTTTAAGTGAAAATCTGTTGCCCCCCATCCCCCTAGACCCCTGCCACCCCGGCTTCATGTCCCCCCAACACACCTCCAACTGTGTGTTGACAAATTGGTCGGAATAACGTATTGCTGTGACAGTCCTGGCATCGCAGACCGGGCCCCCAAACCAAGAAGGGTGAAGTAGGTCTGGGGTGTCCCTCCTCAATGCTGGGGCTGGGCTTAGGGCAGCTGTTCTCCAGGCTATTTTGAGGTGCCAGGAAAGTCCGATAACTCTGTATTCAGGGCCGCTGAGTGAGGGTGGAGGGAGGCTGGGTGTTGGGGGCATGCGGTGGGTCTGTTTGCTTCCTGAATGCATGTAATCTCACAGGGCCGTAGGGCTCTAGAGGGCAGGGCCCCTGACACCTGGATAAGATGCTCTCTCTCCCACCTTTGTTTTCCATTAATTCATCATGTATTGATCGCCTTGTGTAAGCACACAGCCCAGGAACTGGGCATGGCCCCTGCCCTCCAGGAGATCGAGATAGGAGGGGGCTGGGTAGGGGGGCAGGGCTAGATGAACAGCTACTCACAGGGGTGGGTTTCAGCTGAGTGGGAGACTGATGTTGGGGTTGGGGGGGGAGGGACGGAGCGGGACGAGTGGGTGGGGGAAGTGCACCACCAAGCCGACTTTGGCACTAGGCCTTGGAGAATAAGGATTTCACAGTGGAAAATGCCATTCCAGGCGTTAAGCATGAAAAAACCGTTCCGCGATGAAGAAGGGAGAGTCGCTCTAATTATAACTGACACACTGATTTAAACATTTGTTCACTCCAACCGCACAGACGCGCGCACACGCACTCACAAACAGTGGGGGCGGGGCATCTTGCGCACTCGACTTCCAGCTGCAGCTGGGTGCCTGCCATTGAAGAGGGCTCTTTCTTTTTCCCACTGAGAGCTTGGCATCCGGTATCACACAGTATACTAGCCTGGCACGTGGGCTGGTGCTCTGTGGTCCTTAGGCCAAGGGGCGATGTTCAGAGGCTCAGGGCTTCCAAGATGCTCTCTGGTTTAGGTAAAACGGCCCTTTGCTTGGGAGTGGAGGACTGTCCTAGATCGGGTTCTTGGGAAGCAGATTCTGGTGGGAGATTTGCACACAGGCACGTATTGGGGGGTTGTCTTGGGAATGACACCCGTAAGGAAATACAGAAAGCGGGACTGGGCAGAGAAGAAGTAGGATGGGTGATCGGGTGGCACCAGAGGCTCAGCTGACCCCATTGGGAGCCCTGGGGCTGGAATAGCCCTGCAGATTCCTCCCGAAATGGAAGCAAGGAGGTGGGGTCTTTGTACTCCAACAAGGACCCTTTGGTCATTGATAGCTGGCTCCCTAGGGAGAGGGCCCATGACCTTGGGTACAAATGGCTCTGCTGGAATGAGGTCTCAGCTGGGAAGGGAATCCACTGCGGGTGTCACTACAGCATCTGCTGCTCTAGGTCAAGGCACCCAAGTGGGGGGAGGAGAACCCACGCTGGCTTTCCAGGACACAAGCAGGCTCCCTGCCTCTCCCCAGGCCCGTACAAGGTCTGGGAGATGCCAGTTCACGTTCCTGCCCCAGGTGCTTGAGCCACCTCCTTTAGCAACTCCCAGTAACATAGTGGGACTGGTGCCCAGAGCATTCACCTTGTATCTTGCTTTTGATGTAATTTTAAAGAATGCTACAATGATCTTCCTCATAGGCTAGGTGGAGAGGGAACAGTGTGCTCTCACATGCATTCTTTTTGATTTGCCTCCCCCGCCCCGCTCCCCAGGCTTCTGAGAGAGGCAAGTTAGGAATTACCAGCCCCATTTTACACATGGGAAAACTGAGGATCAGGGAGGTTATCTGATTTGCCCATGGCTCATGGCTATTGAGTAGGGGATCTTGGACCCCATAAATGGCAGGATCCTTTTATAAAAAGCCACTTGGGGGAAGAATTAATCTTTATCTTAAAAGTTAGTAAGTCTCCATTGTAGAAGATTAGATTATTGTTTTGAATTCCCTAACTTCCTTACTGTTAGGGAATGGTATATCCACACCCTTTGCTATGCAATCTGGTCGTGCTTTCTGCTGCAGTCAGCCATATCCCTCCCACCCAACTCCCTGCCATCAATGCTGGACTTGGCTATGTGTCTTGCATCGGCCAATAGAATGTCAGTGGCTGTGAAGTGAGTTGGGGCTTTGCTTGCAAGATTTGACTTGGCCTCTTAGGCTCCAGCCATCACTAAGAGGAGAAGTCAGCCTGCATGGTCAGGATCAGATAAGCACCGCAGGACTGAACCCAACTTATACTCTGGAGCTGAGTCTAACGCTGAGCCCAGCCCAAATCAGCTCAGTGGTAATTGGCCTACAGATCTGCAAGGGAGAAAAGCAAATGTGTAATATTGCAAGTTATTGGGATTTGAGGATCTGTTTGTTATGCAGGAGTATTGCAATGATAGCTGACTAATATATTAAATCTGGTTGGCCCTTAGAACTCTTGGAGAGTTTAAAAATACACCTATTCTCAGACATTATCCCAGAGATGCTGCTTTAATTGATCTGGCGTGAGGCCTAGGCATCAGTTATATATATATATATATATATATATATATATATTTTTAAAGCTTGCCAGGAGATTCTAACAGGCAACCAGGGTTGAGAACCATGAACCTAAGCCAACAGAACCATATCAGACTAAGCAAAATTTTGATGTCCTTAGTACATACACTTCTCTTTTTAGAGCTCCTTTTGCCTTATTACTCCTGCTTCCTCCCCACACCTCATTGATTTCCTTCCTTTTTCCTTTAGACGATCTTCTTTTCCTGGTCCTTTCCACCTCAGTGGGAATTCAGAAAAAAGGAGTTGCCTCCCCTGAGGTTATCTGCAATTCCAGCTTCATCGCCACCTAGGAGATTTGTAGGTAAACCTTGAGCAGGAGAGTTATCCCAAACCCCCTCAAAAACAGGAAACCAGAGCTTCTCCTGGAGGCAGGTGGGAGGGGGAGAAGATGCGGGGGGGCAGGTCGGGCACCGAGGCGGGTCCCAGGCAGCTGGCCCAGGACTCACAGGGCCACCAGAAGGCTTAGGCAGCTCATCAGACCAAGTTTCCAAAGCACAGAAGTGGGCAGGATCCAGCTATCTCGGTGGCCTGCCCGTGTGAGGGGCTCCCAGAATGTGACAAGGGAATCTGGCCGCTGTTCCAGGAGGCTGCATGATGCCTGCTTCCCATGTCCACAGGCTTCCAAATGTCCTGGACCCCAGACTCATCCTGATACAAGCCGGGGTGGGGACCTCCACTACTTTTGGGGCCAGCAACCCATGTCCCCACCCCCACCTATTCTCTCTCTCCACTATTCCTTTTTAGGGTCCAGACACCCTCCCATCCCAAAGGGCTGCCCTCACCCCCTTTTTCAGGCAACAGGGCTTGATTATCTATAACCAGGCCTGGACGTTTAAGTCACAAAAATGTCTTTACAGACTGGCTTCAGGGTGAGCCCCCAGCAGCCTGCCGGCTCTCTCCTTTTGGTCCTTAAACACGGGGAAGGCTGATTCTGGTGGGACTCCATGCTTCAATGGTGAATGGCACTCCTAAAGGGAGCCAAACATTTCCCCTTGGACTTCTCTACATAGAGTAGGCACCAAAACACAAGTTTCATCTCCAATGTGACATTCTGCCACAACCTCTTTCCCTGAAGGTTGCGCTGTTACAAGAGACAAAATTAGATCCGTGGCATTTAAGAATATAATAACAAGCATTGTTGTTGGTACATATCTGATATTTTCTGGGAGGCTTGGCATGAATGATACCTGGAAGGGTCCTGTGATGCACCTCCCAAGTGCCCTTTGGTGAAAAGCTTGCTGACCCAGCTGTGGTATGGAGCCTTTAGTGGTCACATCTCCACAGTCTGCCTCAGCTGTAGGGACCTCAGATCAATTCCATCCTGCAGCAGCTCATGTCCAATGACTAATCTATGTGGCGATGTAAAGGCCCGGCCATTTCTGCCCAATGGGGGGGACAACTTCTGAAGGGCCATGCCAGCTCCCAGAGTTCCTTATGGGGAGGTGGTCTATGGACCAGCCCCCCTTCTGTTAACAGTGTCCTGAGCAGAACACTGTTTTTATGCTGAACTCACATTTTCTTTGGTTCCCTGGAGATGGGGGAGGTACCTTATCTCTTATCCTATTTCAAGGGGGTGTTGGTCCAGTGCCACCTGAAGTGCCATGTCCTTGGTTTATGGGATTTTCTGCTGGGCTACAATGCGCCTCAGAATTGCTTGGCATCTGAGACAGCAGTTCAGTTCACAGAACTTTTGTCAACAGGTTTCCTGCTGTCAGGAAATTATCCCCACTTCTTGGCAATCATTTCATATGGATGCATTCTGTTCTTCTCCAACGTCAGAAAGAAAAGCATGTGTAATCCTGGAAATAATTAATTCTTCATAAATGATGGTCTCAGAAATGATTGTATAACACACATGAAATCACCAGGTGATGGCGATAATAATAATAGTTATAAAAAAAACACAATTGTGCACTGTTTATTTTAAAAAGTTGTTTACCTTCTTCTTTATACAACTTGAAAGTGGGATTACTAGCAAATAGTAAAAATTTACTGACTGGAGCTTTGCCTCTTCTATCTTTACCTGTTAGAAGGCTCTTTCTGAGTACTGAAATGCTCAAAAAAGGTACTGCAGGAGGGAGGGCACTGAGGGAAAGAAAGTGGCAACAAAGCAGCCATCCCAGCTACCTGGGAGTTGGTTTGTTAAGCTTCGCCATTTATTTTGAAATTCCAGTGGGTGTTTGTGTTTTCCTCTCCCACTCCCCATTCCCCACCCCACCCCTTTTCATTTAGCCTTTGAAAATTCAGGCTTCTCCCATTTCAGGGCATGGGATTTGGTCGGGGCCGATGCCACATCCTTAGTGCTAGGGGTGAGCACATGACTCAGGTTCAATCAATCAGCAGAGGTCAGCATAGTGATGTTGTTCACAGATAGGCATGTGGTCCAAGCCTGGCCAACGGGACTTAATTCTGGGACTTTGATCAGAAGTATTTGGAAAGACAAACTCTCTCATGGCTGCCATTGCTAAGGTACTAGGATATAAACCCGGAATTGCCAATTGCATGTCTCTGCTACCGCTTTAGAGATGCCACCTGACAATGAAACCACACAGAGGAAGGCAGAACCAAAAAATGGGGACACACAGAGAGAATGAGTACTAATGATGTCATTTGAACACCTAGATCCAGCCATGCCTGAAGCTACTTCTGGGACTTGCCATTGCATGAACCAATCAATTTACTCTTCTAAGACCGTTCAAATTGAGTTTCTGTGGCTTTCAACCAAAAGAACCCTCACTGATACAGTAACTTGAGGGTATTTTTGCCTAATGCGTGTGGCTGAGGGTGTCGGCTTCATCAGGGGACAGATACCTGGGGCGATGGGGAGATGGTGGCGGAAACCTCAGGTTGCTTTGATTGTATATCCCAGGAGGTTGGTGCTGTGCAAATGGCTGACTGAAGAGACCTGGAGAAGCTGGGGCCCTCAGAGGAGGCGATCACATTAGTGGCCCCCAATGAACCGATTCCGTGGGCTTATGCATGTGACTTGCTTTGGCTAGAGCGACTTTTCCAAGCATGATGCAAACAGAGACTTAGTAAGCACTCCCATACTGGAAGAGGTAGGTAACCTTGGAAGGCTCCATCTTGGTATTCAGTAGTCATACGGTGAGGAAACCAAGCTGGCTGCGTGTAAGAGTCATGGGAGAACGAGGACAGGCCTACTAACAGCCCTCCGACGGTCAATACCAGCTTGGAGTGAGGCTTGCCAGTCCCTGTTGGGCCTCCAGATGTCTGCAGCCAAGGCCTGGGTCACTACAAATCTGCCCGGTCAATCTACAGAATCCTGAGAGAAAAGTAAGTCACTGCTGTTTTAAGCCACTAAGTTTGGGGACGGCAATAGATAACTGAAACACCCTCCAAACTGAGTGTTAGCAGAGCACAAATGAGGACAAGTGACCATGAGACCTACTAGGTCATTCATTGGTGGAGAAAATCAGAACTGGGTGTGCGTGTGTCCTGCACACACTAAAACTGGCTTGGGCTGGTAGTTTGGTGAGGAGACAGTGAAGTTCTAGAACTCTGGAGAGGCTCCACAGAACTTGGCAATCCCTTTCAGGGCCCGTGCTTCCCTGCTGCCCAGGATTCTACTGGCTTCCGGGGCGAGGCAGGGCAGAGAAGAATTAGGGGTAGGGCTCGACTGTCTCAGACTGTCTGTCTGAGAGTCTGCAGCAGCACTTCTCTGTGCTTCCAGTGAAGAAGTGAGAGGCGGTGCTTTTTAAGCACCGGAGGCGCCAGCTAAAACTATTCCCGGGAACGTGAATTTCCCTGCCACCTCCATCCTGTGCTGTAGAAGGTGCAGTTCCGTCCTGTAGTCGGAGAAAGCCCCAGGGTTCTTGCAGCGAGGAGCTGCCAGTATGCACGGGAAGAGTGAGCGCCGGAGCATACTGGCAGCGTCTGCTACATTAAATACGCGCTCAGGGTCATAGCAATTGAAAGGGGGGAGCTGCTATTTGAAACTGCTCGGCCCGCCTCCAAGTGCCTGCCCTTAGCCTCTAGGTTCCTCGGCTTCTCTCTTGGTGGAAAACAGCAGACATATAGGCAAAGCCTTTTCTGGAGACCCATTTTGAACGGTGTCAAAATAATTATTCCTTCATCTGAAGGCAAAGCCGCAGCTTCCACACCTTGAAAGAACACCAGTGAGCCTGTAAAATAAATGCATCCCGACACAGCCCTGAGCTGCTGCTGTTTTAGAAAAATGCTCCCTGCAGACCCTGGCCTGCTGCTCAGGAGGCCTGGGGAGGCCAGGCGCTGCCAGGTGTCGGCTGCATTTCGTGTGAGGGTGTGATTGGCCCCTAGCCAGGTGCGTGGGGTGGGGGGCATGGAGGGGGTGGGGTGGGTGGAGGGGGTGAGATCAAAGGCCCTGTGTAGTTTCTCATTTTGAGAGCTTGGTGAGCCTCACCATTATAAATGCCTCTAGTAGGCTGCAAGGGATCCAAAGGTACAAACACGAAGCGGTGTGTCCGATGCACCAGGAGGCTTTGCCTCTGGCCAGCCCAGATTTCCACTGTGGGTCCTGGTCCCCAACGTGCCCCCCCAAGACACATGTTCACAGGCTAGGAAGTGCGGAGGATGTAAAGCAGAATCCAGCAGTGGCAGAAGGAGGGGAAGGGGGCAGGGTGGCCCAGAGAGAAGAACTGGGCCAGCAGGGCTCTGCCATTTGCTGGGGGTGGGGGGTGGGGGGGCTGGGGTGTGTGTGGCGGGGAACACAACAGAAACAAAACCTTGGGCCTCTGGGAAGGCACAGGCCCCGTGGAGGCAGACTAGATTAATCCGCTCCTCTGGAGAGAGGCTTTTGAATCTGGGCCTCGGACCACAAATGACCCTGAAGCTGCCTCTGTATGAGAATTGCTGTGGCTCAGTGGTGGCTGGCCTAACGGTCAGCCTTGGGGACACTCCAGGGCTGGAGGAGTGTCAGAGTCTTGGTTCTGGGAGGGCCTTCTGAGAGGACCAACCCAGACTTTCTCTTCAGCTGGGAAACTGAGGCCCCGATGCCTGGTCCCATAGCTAATAAACAGCAGGGCCAGGAACCTGAACCAAGTGGTAAAGAGAGGCAGGCTGAGCAGTGATTCCTGGCTTCTGCCACCTCCCACCCCATAAATCAGCATTTTTTTTCTTTCTTTCTTTTTTTTTTTTTTTCTTGCCTGCCTCTTCCCTCCCTCCTGCCTCAGCGCTGTCAGGTTTCCATAGTGGGTGAATTTAGGAGTAGGCAGGGAATGCTTCACATATCTTTCTGGAAATATATGTTCTTTGAACCAGTCTAATCAGTATGATGAAGAAATAGAGAGCAGATCTAATCTATTGGCGTGTTTTTCTAATTACCAGATTGATTTACCAGAGAAATCTCCCCAGGAATTTTACTTCTCTGCAAGGTCTTTTGCAAGCTCTAAATTTGTTCTTTGGGAAAAAAAAAAAAGCCCAACCAAATCCACACAGATTTGGGGGAACCGGGTCCCTCGAAGCAGGGCCCAAAGCTTATTTGTTTTCTAATGGAATCTGAATAGAATTTAACATACAGCCATTCCGTGTGGAATGCATTCATATTTTTAATTAACAAATTAGGAGCTCTTTTGCTCCCCCTTTGAATGGCAGTCATGTGGGCTTGGCTCCTTTTCGGCCAATTTAGTCAACTCGGATGATTTTAATTACAACAGTCACGAGCACCAGAAATCCCTGCGTCTGACGGATTTGCGACCTGGTCCATTGACTCTCATTTAAAAGCAAGTTTTCCATGAGCAGAGATCTCCGAGGGGCGCCAGGGAGGAGGGGGGGGGGGTTGCGTCAGGAGAGAGGGCCGGGGACTGTGCCTGGGGCAGAGGCCTGGGGGAACCTCATTTTCCACACTGAGAACCTTTAGCTCTGATTATGAGAATGCCAATTCTCTCCGGCTCCGCCTTCACAGTTTTGAAAAGCGGCTGCCTGCGAAAGCGCTTCTGGAAAATGCCTGGCCTTGCAGGAAAGCGCCGACTGGAGCTCTCGGCCCTGGAATTCTTTCCTCCTGAACTTGTCCTTGCTCCCACGCTTCTCCAGCTTAACTTGAACGTGCGCACGAATTCCCTGGGGGATCTGGTTAATGTGCAGAGTCTGACTCAAGAGGCTCGGGGTAGGGCCTGAGATTCTGCATTTTCAACAAGCTCCCAACTTTTGCCAGGGCTGCCAGTTCATGGGCCACATTTTTGAGTGGCAAGGCTTTGGCTGAGGGATCTGTTTGTGGAGGGCTTCAACATCTAGAAGGGGGCCAGCTGCCTGCAATGTGTTCACACAAAGCGCAGGTGCGGGGACTAGGCTCCGGTGTGGGAAGGGAGCTGGCGAGGGAGAGTCACCGCCGCCACCACCACCGCAGCTGCAGTATCTCCTTGGGGGCGGTGCTGGTGCACCAGAAACACCCCCCTCACCTTGACATGCTGTGGCCCCCCCCTCCTCGCCACTTCAGTGGCCTCGGCAGGTCGTCCCAGGACAGCCGACTGGGTATGCGAAGGACTGATGAGTGTCCCGGTTGGGCAGGGGGTCTGGGTGAGGTCAGGAAGTTTGTGGGGGTCGATGGAGCCAGAAGACCACTTTGGAGGCAGAGAGAGTCCATTCTGGAAACAAATATGTCCCCCAGCCCTCCTTGTGCTGGCAGAATGGATGCTGAATTAGCAAAGCAGAGAGAACCCGGGAACACAATGGTCCATGAGAGGTTATCATCAAAAGGGTCCCGGGTCCCCACCCGCTGCTGAGAAGTGGAGGAATTGATGGTGTGTCGGCAGTTTGAGCCCCAACACATAGCAATATGATGGGCTACGACAATTAAGAGAGAGTGCTAAGGTCCTCCCTAGCCTTCTGTCATGCATTCATGGAATTTATGTGATATCAGCACAACGATAGGGAGGTGGCCACGGGGGCAGAAAAGAATAACAGCAGGCGACTCAATAAAAGCATATTTAGATCTGGATTCAAACAGGCTAACTGAATAATCATGGCATTTTCTAGATGATTGGATATTTGAGCACTGTCTAGTTGATGTTATTAAGGAAGTTTTGTTAGTTTTGGGGGTGTGAGAATAATATTTTGGCCATGTGAAACAGGGAGTCATCTCTTTAGAAATATCTATGGATGGAATGATATGATGTCTGGGATTTGCTTTAAAATAACCCAGGGGTGGGAGAAGTGGATGAAAGTATGAAGGAAGATTGATCATGAATTGATCATTGTTGGAGCTGGCACTGGGTACCTGGGGGGTTATTAGGTAATTTTATCTATTTTTGTGTATATTTCAGATTCTCCATATTAAAAAGTTAAAAAAATTTTTTTGCTGATCACATAAATTCTATGAACACATGCTGGAGAGGAGTGTGAGAGAGAGAGAGAGAGATCCAAGATGGTAAAAAAAAAAAAAAAAACTCCCCTCTCCTTTAGTCTCCCAGGCTGGGAAAGGAGAGAAAACTGATCAGAACACGATGAGCCAATCCAACCACATCTTGGTGATATACTGCAAAGGAAAATTAATGAGACTTCACTTTTGAAGGAGGGGAGGGCTTAGCCTTTTACTCTGTCTGGGAAGAAAACACCAGTCCATTCTGGAATAACATCTCCACAGCTCTGATTTATTTCATCCATCTATCTCTGTGGATCTCCTTCTGGTTTTTCAGGTGAATAGGACCGTGTGTGTGTGTGGGGGGGCATCTTGTTGATTTAGGCCTCAGAAGAAGAATTTGTCCTCTATCCCCACCAAGGGTGCTTGACCACTTGCCCCCAAGCAGACCGCGATACTGACTTGGAGAGTGTCAAGTTTGAGATTCTGAGTTGGGAAGGCGGGCCTCACCACGCCCATCATAGCCAAAGCTAGCCCAAGGTCAAAATTATTATTTAGCTTCAAAGTGAGTTGTCCAGGGAATGGTGAGGTGCAGGATGACTATGTAACTGGATGGCAGGTGGGAGGGGGAAGAAGCGGAGGTTTCGGTCACTTTTGTTCAGGGTCCCCAAAGTTTCCGATAATGGTGCTGTTAGCAAATAGCAGGTTTAATTGTAACGTCAGCAAAACTTTATTGAGCATTTACTGTGAATCCAGTGCTGTGCTACCACCATTTTATGTGATTAGAACCGCAGAAGTAAGTATTACTATTGTTTCCATTTTTCAGAGGAGGAAACTATAGCTTAGAGAATTTAAGCAATTTGTCTGAGATATACAGCTAGGAAGTAACAGAGCCAGGGTCAGGCCTGGGACTACAGTCGGGCAAGCAAGATACCTGGGGTGCAAAATTTAAGGAGACCTTCATTCTTTGGGTCATGCAAGTATTGAACCTTAAATTTTACACCTGGGTGCCTGGGCTGCCTCATGCTACTCCCAACCCCAGTCAGGATTCAAAACCAAGGCTCTGCAATGTCAGCATCCACACTCCTAAATGACTGCCCAGGGATTTTTTTCCTTTATTGGGGGATTGATTGGGTGGGGCGGGGGTGATGGAGAAACAAGAACTTTAACTTGGAATTGGTGGGATAAAGAAGGTAGGAGTGGAAAATCCCTTTGTACTCCCTAGTAAAGGGCTCATCCCTGGACTTGATATTTAGGATCATAGTTTTCACTACAGGGCTCTGTTCTCTCTCTACAGTAATAACTTATCTGTCCCTCGAGTGTGGGTACTGGAGGTTCAAGGGTTTTCCACCTGTGCCTGTCCAGCCCTGCATCTCAGCAAATAGAGTATTAGAGAAGGCATCTTTGGGGCCATCACCTCAAGCCATCTTTAATCAATATCACTTGGACTGATGATCAGTCATGGTAGTCGGGGACTTCCTTACTGTGTGCACGTATTTTAAAATTAGGCAAAGACTGTTGCCAAGGTCTTTTGCTCCATACATTCTGGTAGGAATGTAAATTGGTTCAACCCCTTGGGAAAGCTGTTTAGCAACATCTGCTAAAGCTAACCCCATACCTATCCTATGACCCAGCAATTCCACTTGTAGGTGTGAAGTCATACATTGTTCTTAGCAGCTTTATTCATAGTATCAAAAAAAAACACTGGAAACATCCCAGATGCCCATCCATATGAGGATGGAGAAAAAAATTGTGTGGAATACTATACAGCAGTGAAAAAGAAGGAATTACTACCACTTAACAACCACACGGATGATTTTCACAGAAACAAACATTGAGTCAAGAATCCAAATTCCAAAATAGTACATAAGGTAGGGTCAATTTCTTTTAAATGAAGTTCAAAAACAGGTGAAACTAATCTGTAGTGATAAAAATCAAGATAGTGGTTACGTTTGGTGGGTTATCAACTGGAAATGGGCACAGGGGAGTTTTCTGGGCTGCTGTATTTCTTAATTCTTACATCTTAAAAAAGACTTATTGGTTTTACTTTTCTTTCATTGGGAGGAATATTTAAATTACCTCTGTAAGAACTCAAGGTGATTGCTTGCATACATCAGAGTGCACCCTAAATTCTTTAAGCAGAAAGGGATTTATTAAAGGATAGCAAATAGCTGATGAATCCCCAGCAAGACCAATGAACTGGCTTTGCATGCTTCAGAGCCAGGACAATGCAGCTAGGACAACTTAGCAGGAAAAAGGCTAACTACATTGTATTAGCTAGGGTTCTCTAGAGAAACAGAATCAGCAGGAGATATCTGTAAATATAAAATTTATAAAAGTATCTCATGTAACCATGGGAAAGTACAGTCCAAGGTCTGTAACGCAGCCTGTGAGCTGGCAGCTCCAATGAAGGTCCTCAAAGAACTCTCAGGAGAGGCTGGCTGGGCTACTGTGGGGATGTAAGAATCCAAGATGTGTAGGGCAATCCACAGGCTGGCACCTCCAGTGAAGTTCCTCAGGGAATTCTCAGGATAGGCTGGCTGGCTGAAGCAGAAAGAGTGATTGTTTCTTCTGAATCCTCCTTAAAAGCCTTCTGGTGATTAGATTAAGCATCACTTATTACAAATGCAATCATTTGTGGATGCAGCCAACATGGTCAAGATTTAAGTCCATGAAATGTCCTCATAGCAACAGACAGGCCAGCAATTGCCCAACCAGACAAACAAAACAGGCACCACCACCTGGCCAAGTTGACACATGAACCTGACCACGACACACATCAAATGAAATGTTCTTGTGGAACCATCTCTGACCCCTCTGCTCTGTACCTCAGACTTTTTTGTATTGGGCTCCAGAAGCTCTGCCCCAGCTGCTCCAAACCAGATGCTTCTGCACCATTTTCCCTAGAAGAACTGATGTCTTTCTATGGGTTTGATGCCTCACATGGCTCACATCTGCATCCAAATCTTACTGATTGTGACTGATTGGTGGAACCTAGGTTTTATGCCTGACCCTTGGTTCTAAAGGATCCTGGGAAATGTAGTTTTTAGCTTCCAGGCCCTATAACAGAGGAGGGTAAGCTACAGGGCATTGAAATGGGTGTTAAGTGAGCCAACTGCATCTTCCTTTGCCTTCTTTTTCATAGGGAACTGAGCAGTCAGTACCACCTAAGTGCCACAGCAAAGTCCTCGTCCTTTGCAGGAAGGCTAGATGCCTTTTATCGTGGGTCTTTTCCATATTTAGCCCTGCACAACTTTCTCCCATTCCCTGAAGCAGGCCTCGATTGGCTCCAAATGAATTCCATCATGCGCTTGGCTAGGACCAACTGAAAGTCATTCATCTGGAATACACGGTAGAAACACAGGCCAAATTTCACCCACAAGAGAGAAATAAGAATAACTCCCCGGACACCTCAGGGAAATTTCGCTGAGCATGATCTTCTCTTATTTCCTGAAAACTCAGAGCCTTTTTGACTTAGAAGCCATATTCAATAATCACAGCTGGTTTTAGCCAATGTAATAAAATGGATAGATATTTGCTCATTTATGTGCTTCTTAGGGAGTGAACTGTTTTTGGGTCAGAGTATTTTGAGAAGCCTTTTGAGGTAGAAGTTGAGCTGGGGAGTGAAAACTACTCTCATGAATGGAGGAGAGGAATCTGTTTGTATCCAAGGGGGAGCTGGTTTAAGGGAGAAGGAACTGAGGAGAGAGCCAACCAGATGGCACAGACCAGAAGCTACGTGATGTAAAATCTTCAGGAACCTTACTAAACCCATGGAGTCGTAGAATAAAAAGTTTGTGGACTCCTTAGATTCTGATTGCATAGAAATGAAGGGACCACAGCGTCTGTATTTTTAACAAACCTCCTTGGTTATTGTGTTGTAGTTGGTTTGGGAAAATAGTGGGATGGAGGTCTTATAAAATATATTGGCAGTATTAGAATCCCTGTTAAGCTGACTTGCCTCTAAGATAGTTCTAAGTGCCTTTACTTCCCTTCCAAGCAGTTCTTTGAGAGCCACCCCCCTCCCCTTACATTTTGTTCAGGCCTTCCCAACTCTCCTCCCCAGAGTAAGGCATTGCAGAGAAAGGAGGGCTCAACAGCAGTGGAAATTTCCCAGCAAACAGATGCTTTCTCAGTATATTGCAAGAATGTTTTGGGCTGTAAATAGTAGAATAGCAAACTAAAAGTCATTTAAACAATGAAAATATTTAACAAGAAGCCTGGTTTTAATATTCCATTAAGTACTGAAGCTCTTTTCATCCTTCTACTCCACTGTCCTGAGTATTGGATTTTAGCACCACATTGTCACCTCCTGATCACAAAATGGCCACCGCAGCACCAGGCATCATATCCTCATCCAATTATGTCCAAGACAGGGAGAAGCATCTTTCCCAGACGTTGTGCAGAAGCCTCCTCCTCAGGTCCCTCCTCAGGCCCCATGGTATAGCCATAACAGAACCTGGGAAAGTGAAAATCTGGTATTTTCTGTCTTTAGAGGTAAGTGGGTTCCTACAGGAAGAAAGAAGTGGGAGGGAAAGGGTTGTTAAAGAGTCCACCAATGGCATCTGCCGTAGCTACTTCTTCAGGTAGCGATGAAATTTTTCACCTGTACCAGTTTCCCTGTCTTCCTGAATAGAGATACTGAATCATGCCAACCATTTACATATGGATATAGGCTCAGCCTAAAGAAAAGAGGATACATGGAGCATTAGTGAACTTGTGCTCCACTGCTAATGGTCAGTGAATCCTTTGATAAGTCACATTACTCTGCTTTTCTGTGGAATGAAGACTTTTCCAGCTCCTCGATTCTAGGCTTTAATATTATGACATCCATTATAGTACTGAGGCTTTATAGTGCATCTGTATTTTAGTGGTGTTTTGGTTTGCTGTAGGTGCCAGAAAGCAATATACCAGAAATGGGTTGGCTTTTACAATTGGAATTTATTGGCTTACAAAGTTACATTTCTAAGGTCATGAAAACATCCAGATTAAGGCATCAACAGGATGATACCTTCTCTGAAGACAGGCTGCTGGCATCTGGAACACCTCTGTCACATGGGAAGACATATGGCTGGTGTCTGCTGGTCCTTTGCTTCGAAGTTTCCTTGCTTTCAGCTTCTGGTTCCAGTGGCTTCCTCTTGGAGCTTCTTTGGGTCCTCTCTTAGCTTTTCTGGGACTTTTCTGAGCATTCTGGGCTTTTTCTGTGTGCTTTATCCTCTCATAAAGTTCTCCTGTAAAGGATTAAGACCCACCTTGAATGAAGTGGGTCACATCTCAATTGAAATATCCTAATCAAAAGTTCCCATACACAATAGGTCTGTACCCACAGGAATGGATTAAAAGAACAAGGCCTTTCCTGGGGGACAGAACAGCTTTGAATTATCACAAGGGGTTGTTCTTTCTTTGTCCCTTCCCTTGATATCTAGATGTCCACTCTCATATCTTCTATTGTCATTATGCCTGCCACCACCTCCTTTTACCTTTTTATTTCTAATTATATTCTGGGCCAAAACATCAGATAATCATGTTTGTTAGAACTCGGTGTTGAATATTTATCAGTAAGGTCTGACTGAGGTACCAGGAAGAACTGTCTCCAGCTTTAGTACAGTGTCTACTGTGGCGTAGAGGCTCAGAGACATATTTTGGGGGTGGGGGAACTTATTTTTCTTTGAAAAAATCTTTTTATTGTGAAAAAAATCAAGCTTACAGAAAAGCACAAAAGCAGTAGTGTTAGCATTTTACCACATTTTCTTTAGTCTCTCTCCACATACATATGAACATACATACATATATATGCATACATGCACATAACACACATGTCGTTGTTGTTACTTTTATTATTGTTACATTTGAGAGTAAGTTGCAGACATCACAGACATTTTAATCCTAAATACTTCCCCGTGGACTTCTTAGGAAAAGATGGACATTCTCCTATATAACCACAGTACAGTGATCACGTTCAGGAAATTTTACACTGATGCAATACTATTATCTTACAGACCTTATTCAAATCTTGCCCCGGTAGTGTGCTTTATAGCAGATTTGCGTTTTTTTTTTTTTTTGGATCCAGGATCCAAACCAAGAGAATAGAATTTAATCAGAGACCTTTTCAAATCATTATTGAGTTGGGAATCTGTGTTCCGAGAGCTGAGGGTGCTAAAAACCTCATTCGTGGATAATTAGCGCCTCTCTGGGGTTAACCTCTATCGAGGACTTTCAACTTTTCAGAAGTTTTTCGCTGATTTCATCTCACTTGATCCTTCCCACGGCCCTGAGAGGTAAGGAGGGCACAGGTTAGCATCTCCATTTTATGGATGATGAAACAGAACCCAGAGGGTCACGCGGCAGGCTCAAGCCAGGAGATCTGTGTTATTGCCCTGGCTTTGCACAAAATCTACGGACCTTTCCTCCACTCCCCAGCAGATTGACGGGCAGATGAGAGCTGAGCGAGGCCTCACCCCTGTGAGGGTTTGGTGCTGCTGCGGATGACACTACCAGTCTCCCAGTTGGCTATTTGCCCTCTGATACCTGGGACCTAGTAAGCAGGTGTCTAGAAGAATGCTGAGGGAAGCAAGGCAGAGAGAGACACTACTGTGGGGCTATTACTTTTTCAGGAGCCGTTTTTTTCCACCCCGGCCACAGAAGGGACTGGCTAGTTGGGTTTTTTGAGGTCTCCTCCAGGATGTTGTGGTTGCCCCACCCATATCCCTTTGGCCGCACTCCCCTGACTTCCACCAGCCAGCACCTGCGTCAAATTGTCCCATGGGCTTCTCTGTGCCTGCATGCCCAGCAAAAGGGAATGAGTGACAGACAACCCTCCCTTCTTGCTACTTCTCCCTGGAAGCAAGCTCCAACCCACGTGTTGGTAGATAAATACCCCAGCTCCCTCTCTCTCCAAGTGAGCTAACTCCGAGGCACGTGTCCCAAGCATGACCTGTCGACTGGTGCCAGTCCGGGAGCTGTCTAGTGCTGGTCTGTGTTAAGTACAGGAATTGAGAATAAAAGCCTTTAGGAACTTCTGTAGTGACTCCATAGCATGATTACCTGTCTCTTGAACCTAATAATAAGAAACTTGGGCCTTATTTCCTATCATTCCTCATTTTTCGTTTTTTTTTCTAGTCACTCATTTTTTTTAGTGTATGTTCAAAAGTATTGGGGAGAAAAAAGTAGCAATCCACAATCGTTTGGAAATTAAAAGGAAATTTAAAAAAAATTTCACCCTTCATCACAGTTTGTTTGAGGTGAACTATTCTACATTTTTACCCAGAGGTCCCCAGTGAGGTTAAGCTCCAGTTGTTCGAAAACGCATGCTTTATTGGCTGGCTTCCCTTCTCTGTCTCATTTCCCCACTACCCCACCCCTTCTGGGGGTTTCCTACTAAATGAACTGTTTACATAGATTCTTGTCTCAGGTTCTGCTTCTGGGGGAACCTAGCCTAAGACAATGGCTTATATTTCTTTCTGATTCGTTCCAGAATCCAATCACATCCTGTGATTTTCACGTGTTTATGATTTTAAAACTAAACGCTTCAAGTTTCTCCATGGAAATACCTTCTTAAAATACCTCAGGACTTTAAGAACGTCTAGAATAATTCAAGGCAGTTTTTAAATTTCTCCAGTCTCTTAATTCATTAGAAAATAATAAAGATTCTGAGTGAGGCTTCCTGAAACGCGAGCACCTCTTCCCACTCGTCCCTTTATTTCACCAAAGCGTCTAATTGCCCCTCCCCCTTCTCCCCTCTTTACTTTGCTTTGTCCCTACAAAAGGCTCAAACATCCCATATACTTTGCTTCTACCTCTTCGGCCCCAGAGGTCACAGGAAACTGGGACAGACCAGGATCACGAAGCAGGATCATATTCATTCGCGGAGTCTTCTAAATACATGGGATTTTCAAAGGAGCTGATCGCAAATCAAAGGAAAGAGCCACGGTCTTGGCTTTGTTCCCTGTCTGCTGTTTGTATATTTTATATTATGCATGGGCCGGGGGGCGCCCACGGCGGGGCCTGCTGGCTATAACCACAATCAATCAATCCCAACCTATTTTCAGGACCTGCCAGCCATCGGGACAACTTCCAGAACCATTGGAGCCCTCTTTTCATTATTTAAAGACTGGTGAAAGGATGCAAAACTACTTAATGAAAGCGTCGGTCTGCCCGAGTGACAGAGCAGCTCAGGGCTCGAGGCCCAGGTTGTCAGAGAGGCATTAGCACCTTGGGCTCCGACGCAGGGCAGGCGGACCCGGGCATCCGGCATTGTTTCATTCCTGTCGGTGGGACAGGTTAGCACTGGGTAAAGCCTCACGGCTCTAGACCGGTGCCGAAGTGCTGAGGGGCCAATGAGACACTTAATATCGGCTTCCCCACTGCCTTCGCTGCTTTTGCAGTCTAGAACTTTGTCCCTAGTCAAGGCACAATGGCCAAGAATACAAAATGCTGTCAGTGGTGGTCCAGGGTGATCCCAGGAGTTTGATGTAGCACCATGCACCGCAGCATAACTCGGAAATGGGATGTCACAAAGGTTGCTATTATCACCTGTACAGTGTGCTCTGCGAACAGCAAAAAGCAGTCCACTCCTTTCCTCAGGGCTGGCACACACTGTCAGTGCTCCATCGGATGCTCATGGGCCAGGATTGCCAGATCAAATAAAGGGTGGCCAGTTACATGTGAAATTCAGTAAAGGCAAATGCTATTTTGGGGGTATCTGTATATCCCAAATATTGCATGGGATAGACTTACACTCGAAAAAGGTATTCATTGTTTATTTGAAATTCACATGTAACTGATCGCCCTGTATTTTCATTGCCTAGATCTGGTCCTCTATGTGGGATCCTTGTTGCCATTTCTTCACCCCTCTCCTTGCAGTTTTGGCGTGGTTTTGTCTCCAGTGGGCCGCTCTTGTCATTCTTCTTGGTGGGACTGCTCTTGCCTGTTCCAGATTTTACCTGTGACCTAATGAGTGGGAGAGCCCAGGGGTTCACATCCACCAGCACACCCTGAGGTGGTCCTTAGCCAATGATTGTTTGGGCGCCAGAGTATGAAAGCCAACTCTCTTGCCTTGGGTCTTTTTTTTTAAATTTTATTTTTAATGCAATTTTATTGATATGTATTATATATACATATACCATATAATCATCCAAAGTGTGTAATCAGTGGTTCACAGTATCATCATATAGCTGTGCATTTGTTGTCACAATTGACTTTTGAACATTTTCATTACTCCAAAAAAAAAAGTAAAAAAAGTAAAAATAAAAGTGAAAAAGAACTCCCAAAACATCCCATACACCTCATTCCTATTATTTACTGATCTATTTGTCTTTATTTACTTACTCATCTGTCCATACACTGGCAAAAGGGAGTGTCAGTCACAAGGTTTCCATAATCACATGGTCACACTTTAAAAGTTATGTAGTTACACAATCATCTTCAAGAATCAAGGCAATTGAATTACAGTCCAACAGTGATTGGTAGTTCCCTCTAGCTACTCCAACACACCAAAAACTGAAAAGGGAGTTCTATATACTGCCTAAGAATAACCTTCAAAATGAACTCTTGACTCTACTTGAAATCTCTCAGCCACTGAAACTTTATTTTATTTCCTTTCTGTCTCCCTTTTTGGTCAAGAAGGCTTTCTCAATTCCATGAAAACAAGGCCAGGCTCATCCCTGAGAGTCAGGTCCCATGTTGTCAGGGAGATTTACACCCCTGGGAGTCATGTTCCTCATAGGATGGGAGGGCAGTGAGTTCACCTGCCAAGTTGGCTTAGAGAGAGAGGCCACATCTGAGCAACAAAAGAAGTTCTCTGAGGACGACACTTAGGCATAATTATAATTATAAGCAGGCTTAGCTTCTCTTTTGCATTGCCTTGGGTCTTGCACACTCACTTGGCTTTCTCCTTTTCCCTCTCCCGCTTCTCTGTACCAGTTTCTCCCAGGAGTGCTTCCTTTATAAATTACTTGCATGTGAATCTTCATCTCAGGGTCTGCTTCTGGGGAACTTTGCCTAAGGTAGCTAAGCACTGAGAGGGGGTTGGAGATGCAGTCACGGCCTCAGTAAAAGACATGTTCAAGTCATATACTTACTCATTTGTGAGAAGTATCTTTGAGGTGAGTCAGGGTTTTGGAAGTGAGCCCATATGTGAACAGAATCTTCAAAGGTGCTATTTAGATGGGGCCTAAACTGAATCAGGGGTGGGTGCCTTATTGCATAGGACTGGAGTCCCTGTAAGCAAAGGAAATTCAGAGGCAGTCAGTCAGTAGACTGAAGCTGGAAATCAGAAGCAGCCAGAAGTCAGCAGAAACCAGAGGAGCAGACACAAGGAGAGGACGATTGCCATGTAACGGAGGTCTGCCAGAATTCTACAGACTCTGGGAGACAGCAAGCCCTACCAACACCTTGATGTTGGACTCCAGCTTCTAAAACCATGACAAAATAAATGCCTGCTTTTTTTTTTTAAATTTTTATTGACAAAACAACGTACAAGCACATACATTTTTAACATACAAACATTTCATACATGGTGTACAATCAATGGCTCACAATATCATCATGTAGTTGTGTATTCATCACCATGATAATTTCTCAGAACATTTACATCACTCCAGAAAGAGAAGTTAAAAGAAAAAAGAAAAAACTCATGCATACCAAACCCCTTACCCCTTCCTCTCATTGACCACCGGTATTTAATGCCTGCTGTTTAAGTCAACCAGTGTGTGGTATTTGTCATAGCAGCCCTAGTACGCTAAGACAAAGGGGTCCTTCGGTGGTGGGGGTGGGGGGGGCGGTTGAGGGAGGAAGATGCAGAGAGGAGGTTTTCAGTGAGTTTTGAAGTCGGAAAGGGCTTTGCCAAGGATGGGAAAGGCAATGGGCAGACTTTCAGAGAATAAGGCCCTCATTCTTTGCAGCTCATGTGGGAGAGGGGAGGGAGACAGTGAACTTAGGCTGCCCAGTCTTAGAGTCAGGTTCTGGAGGGTTGCCAGCTAGCCCGTCTCCAGAGAGGGGCCTGGGCACCTGCATCCTGGCAGGGAACCCACTGCTGCTAGTGAGGCCCCCTCAAGCACAAGCCTCTCAGACAGACATGGGCCCTCACTCTCCATGGCCACCTGGCTCAGTTCTGCCACTGATGAGACCTGCACGCATTCAGCCTGCTGCCTGGTGCACAAGAGACACTCAGGATATATCGAGAGAATAAATGCTAAATGAAGTTAGCTACTCCATGCCCTTATGGTCGCTGCTCTGGGCTTATCCAAGGCCTACCTGGTTGGACCCAGTCTCTGTCTTTCCTGCAGATGTGCCAAGGCAGAGGATGAGTAACAAGCTGTCAAGTTCTTAAGAGCTGGGGCAGGGTGCTTTGAATGGTGAAGAGCGAGGAAAGGTTGCTGCAGTGGGACTCGTGTTGGGCCAACCACAGTGCCTTAAGAAAAGAAAAGGCCATTTCCAATCTTGGTCACACATTAGAATCACCCAGGACATCTTGGGTCTCCCCCCTACCACCCCCAGAGTTTCTACTTTAATTGGTCTGGGTGTGGCCTGGGCATCAGCATTTTTAAAAGCTTCTAAGTGATTCTAATCTGAGAGCCACTGACCTAGACAGTTTTGTGCCTGGATGGAATGCCTCAGGGCACCTTAGATTTAAATAGGATGATGGCATTGGAGATGGCCAAGGCATTAGGTTAATTGGGCTCCATAATTTGAATTTCCAGGGTGTCTGCATTTAAAGGAATAAATGGTTCTTAGATTGAAGGAAGCCGTTTTAGTTCAGCAGTTATCACAGTGGTGCTCAAACCTAAGTGTGCATCAGAATTGCCTGGAGGGCTTGTGAAAACACAGGTTTTAGGGTCTCACCTCCATAGTTTCTGATTCAGTAGGTCCTGTGTGAAACTCAAGAATATGCATTTCTACGAAGTTTCCAAATGATGCGGATGCTGCTGGTCTGGGGACCATCCTTTGAAAACCACTGAGTTTTTGTGAAATATATTTGGGACTGGGTTGGCTTTCTTGAGAATGGGTTTTGCTTTCACACATTCACTCATCATCGATTAATCCCTCAAAAGTGTAGTTAGTGCATTATCTTTTGCTGTGATCATGCTGTGTAATGAACAGCCCCCCAAACCTCAGTGACTTACAACTGCAAAGCTTTGTTTCATTCTCACATATCTTGAGGTTGGCTGAAGTTCAGGTGGACTAGGTTTGATTGAAGGCTTCAGTTTGGGTTTGGGTTCGTCCCATATGGATTCACTCTGAGACCCCTACTGAAGGAGCAGCAGCTACCTAGGACATGCTCTTCTCACAGTGGAGGATGGAAGTTTCAAGAGGGCTAGCAGAAGCTCAGATCTTTAGCTTTGAACTGACACACTGTCCCTTGCATTCCGTGGGCTAAAGTAATTCACCTGGCTGAGCTCCAAGTCAGAGAATGAGGTGATACATTCTGCCCACAAGAATCAGTGTCAGAGACCAGAAGAAAAGAAAGGATGATGGGCAAGTGATATTGTTTAATCACAGCCTGTAGGGTGTTGGGTTCCCCCATGAAGTTCCAGAGAGAATCAGACAGATCAAACAAGGTCTGAACCTCTGAGAACCACAGACTGGCAGGACAGACAGACAAAGGTGCAAGGTGGTGTTATAAATGAGATGTGGGACAGATGTGCAGCATCAGGAGCACCGAGTAGGAGTGCCTCTGTTTGCTGGGATGTCTACCTTCCCACATGTACAACCAAGGTCCTTGGATCTGGGCCCAGGCTGCAGTTCTGGGAGTCTGGGGTGGCGTGTAGGAGCCATGGAGCTGGCCCACAGCTCCAGGGCATGAAGCAAAGGGGAAACAAGTCTGTGCCTGGGCTGGGGCAAGTTTGTTCCAGAGTCCAAAGCGCTTAGTCCAAAACAGAGAACAGCAGAGAGGAGGACCTGACTTCTTATCAAAGGAAAAAAACAAGAAACATGAGTGAGCCATTGGAGGGAGTGCAAACTGCAGTGATTTGTAGGGGCAGGGGTTTGAGGGGGGAGGACTATTTGATGGGGTACCTATTGCACTGAGCTGCAGACAGAGAAAGCACTATGAAAGTTATCAAGCTGGAGGACAGGGAAAGGGAAGTGGATCCAGGCAGTTTTTGGAGAGGAGAGGGTATTCCAACTGGGGCATAGCTGATGAGTAGGAGTTTGTTAGTGTGAAGAAGAGTGCCAGTGGTGATAATTCCAGGGACACACAGACTCTTCCCTCCTCCATAAAGTTACTGTGAAAGTTGTTATCTCTGCTTCAGTCTACTTCCTCCCCAACACTGGCATCCAGCCTAGTGCTCCAAGCTGCCCTGCTGCCTTTAACTGTCTTTGTGTTTTGTAGGCTGCTGAGGTTTTATCACCTTTGAGTTTCAAGGATGTTTTCCTCCTTGAATAATTACCATTGCAATTACGTGGTTTGAGCTTTGAGTGATTACAAAACTGAACACTCCCAAGCAGCATAACTTAGATGGACTTTTCTGGGGACTGGGCCTCAGGACCAACATCCTCAGTGCTGAACTCAAACACAGCTTCTGTCTGGACTCTTACTCTTCAACTCCCCTCCCTTGTGTTGCGAGGAGATGGTGGGGGCATCTAAGCCCTGTCTCCTGGGAGGCTTGCTCTGCTCAAGAGGCTGGGTGCTCTATTTTTAGAGAAGCACAGTAAATCCCTCAGGGTAGCACAATTTAACACTCCAAGGCCTTCAGCTCAACTTTCAAAGACCTAGAGGCCTGCACAAAAATTAGACTTCTGGGTGTCTGCCATGATATCCCTAAGCTCCCAAGTTGGGTGAGCTGATGAGGTCAGCAAGACTTCAATTCCACAAAGAAGGACATTCGAGATGGAAGGACAAATTTATTCCAAAGCATGAAGAGGTAATGGTAAGTGGTGTTTGGAACACAGATTCAAATAGACAAGAGTGGGATAGCCTGGGTTGGGTTAAGTGGAAGTGGCTTGAGGATAAGGCTGCATGGGGAGGGAGGACCAGGTGGCTCAGAAGGTTGGGTTTTGTCTCCTCAGTAGTGGTAACCACAAAAGCCTTTAAAGCGGGTGTCTGTGTTTGCCAGAGCTGCTATGACAAAAAACACACAGTGGCTTGGCTTAATAATGGGAATTTACCGGCTCATGGTTTGAGAGGCTAGAAGTCCAAAGTCAAGGCCATGCTTTCTCCTGGGGTCAGTAGCATTCTGGTGATGGCAGTCTTCTAACACAAGATGAAGTCCTTGGCCTCCTGTGGAGTCTTTCTGCTGTGTCTGTGCTTCCAGTGTCTGATGACATGTGGCTTCCTTCCTGTGCCTTTCTTTGATTTCTGACTTCTCTCTATAAAGCCTCCAGTAATATGGACTAAGACCCACCCTGATTCACTTTGGCCACACCTCAGTTGGATTTTAGAAGGTCCTATTCACAAATGAGTCCACATTTGTGAATGCATCTTCAAAGGGTCCTATTCACATAGGCGCTTACATCCACAGGAACTCAGGTTAAAACTGAGAAAACGCCTTTTGTTGGGTTTCATGGTTCAATCTACCGCAGAGGGAAAGTGGAACCTTCCAGACTTTGTCAAGTTTCCACTGAAAGTCCCATGGAAGATGGACAAGACCAGAGAGACATTAGGAGGAACCCTGATTAGGCCAACATAGTAGGGAGCTGGGGAGGACAGGATGAGTTGGACAATTTTTAGTCTTTTCAGCCAGGGGTAGGGCAGGTGAAAAAAGGGATTAAATGTACTGGGTTTTGTTTTCTTTTTTCCCCCTCACGATGGAGTCTTAGGCTATGTTGGGTCAGGCATGGAAACATCACTCCCATTTTCCTTTAAAAACAAGGCCTTTTCTTCTCTTCACTTTTGATAGAGATGTGGATATGAGAACTATTTCACTTTCCTCTTAATAGCACCATAGCAGAACCACCGAATGACAAAGATGAGAAATTATTTGTGGCAACTGATCCCTGGTCTCAATATCAGAGAATAATAGGAAGCATTAGAGATTGTGGAAAATTGGATGTCCATAATTTTAGGTATGGTATGTCTACACCTTAAAGGGGACACCGGCTTCTCTGCTTGAGTTGACGAGGCCAGATTTTCTAACTTTGAAAAAGAAACAGGAAAAACTATATATTTTCTTGTAAAATTTTCCAATTTTTAAACATTGGCTTACTAAATTCACATTTTTTACACTGCTATAGAGGGTACACATGGAATGTGGACCCTCGATTTGCATCTGCTTCCTGCATCTTTCCTGGAAATAGTACCCTTAGATGTGGGATGGTTGACTTTCCCCAAGTGCGATGCTTTAAGTCAGGCAGGCCCATATGGTCCAGTTGGCAGGGCTCTATCTGGGGCTCAGAAGATTGGGTGGGGTAGAGGTCCAGATGGAGACTGTCAAAGAACGAAACAGGGGGAGAGGTCTTTTGCCTCTGTGATTTGGGGCATTTACTTTAGCCAGGACTGTTTTCCCAGAGAGAATGCATATTATGCTAAAATCCAGAGTAGTCAAGAGTCCACGGGATGCCAGGGAGAGGCCCAGAGGCCCAGATGGAATTCACAGGAGCCATGTGGAGGTGTGGATAGGTTGAAGTCCCAACCCATTCATCATCAGGTGGGCACCCAAGATGGCTGGGCTGCTATCCTATCAGGTCATGGTGAGCCTCACCTCCGTGTCTCATGCATGCATGTGGCATTGATGCCCTGGATGGGCAAGAGGGACCCCAGGGCCCTCTGAGGACAGACCAAGTTGTGAGCAGATCCAATCTGTCAGTGAAGGCTGGGGCGGAAGCCAACGGGAGATGGCTACATTGGGTCCCTACTTACTTGGAATAGTTGATGGTGGAGGCAGTGGGTACTCCCTGCCCTGGCGCTATACAGGGCACAATGCTACCTGACCCTGTGGCTTCTGCAGCTTGTGCCAGGCTTGCAGGCCACTGCTGCTTTGGGGCTCTGTCCTGACAAGATGAAAGGAATGACCACAGCCCAACAGCTTCCACGAAACTCCAGTGGCTGTGCCGGCTCTGACAGGAGGGTCTCTGGTCACCCTTGGGGAGAAGGAGCTGTGCCCACTTGGGAAAAGTGGCCAAGAGACCACAGAGCACCCACACTTCCTTCTGACATTCCAAGTCCCTGAAGCAGGGTTTGTGGGATGCCTGAGTTGGAGGAGACATCAAAAGCCCCCAAATCCAGCCTTGCTCAGGGCTGGAAGTCCTCTCCCCATGGCCACTCCACAGAACCACCCCATGCTCGAAAAAAACTTGTCGCCCATGAGGCAACCAAATTCATTTTTAGACAACTCTAATCTTTGTCAAATTCGTCCTGATGCTGAGTCAGAATCTGCCTCCCTGGCACTTCACCCCTCAATCCTGCTTTATCCTCTGGGGCCTGTAGTTCAAGTCTAATTCATCAAACCATCAGCTATCAGAGCTGGAGGCTGCCAAGGCCAACTCCGCATCTTAGGTTCCCTCTCTGGCTCCAGATGCCACTTGCAGATGCATCAGCCTGGGTTGGAATTGTCTGCAGGTTGTGTTTGTCTGCCTCTTCCTTGTTTCTTTGCTAGACTCAAGTGCCCCTTCTCAAAAGTTGGGCTGGCTTGCTCAGCGCAGGGAGGAAAGGAGGGTGGCAAATGGCAAATGTGTTCTATGACAAATGGAAGACTTGGGGCCCAAAGTTTGGAGTGGGCAGGAGCTGTGCTCACCTGCCCGTGACCCACGGCTGCAAGCAGCTGCTGCTCTTCCTTCACGCCTCCCCCGCCCCCCCATATAAAAACACTCCCATAGTAGTATTTATAGAACTAGTAAATAAAGAATAAAATGGCAAGTTAAAGTAGGTTCTGATTGCCTACGTGTTGGTAAAAGCCAGCTGGAATAATTTGATTCATGCGTGGAAAAAATGCCTCCGAAGCAGGGCCTTTTTTTAGTGTGTTGAAAACTGAATCCCTCCAGCCGCAGATATAAATTTCTGCTCCTATAGTTTGGCTCTGAGACTAAGAATTAAAATCTAAAATGAGATTCCGAGCGAACTAATTATTTGGTCCCCTGAAACACGCCAACTGGCCTTTTCCCGATCTCGCAGAGAAAGATTGCTGAATGAAGGAACTGATTCTAGCCTCCCATTTGGCACCTGGCGTCTCTGTTGGAGGCACGCCCCCGCCCTGATGAAAGGGGATGAAGGCAGTCTCAGCTGCCAGACTTCTGGACATAGCACTGTGGCACAGAGGGCTGGGTTTTGAGGCAAAATGAGGCATCATGTGAATTTGATTTCTATTCCCAGTATCGAGGGGCTGTGACTGATTTTATATTCTGCATGTGGTTTTTGAGGAATGAAAAATCTATCCTTCCCACCCTCAACCGCCCACTCCCTCATATAAGGGTTTCCCGTTCCAAAGAAGCCAGATTGCTTTGCAGACAATGCCATTCACTTGTGAGAGGAGATTCTGTTTGAAGTTGGCATGGCAAAGGCGTCATTTCCCCTGTTCCGGGCTGTCCTTTGGGTGAACAGACACTGAACTTATCGGTGATCCGTGGCTGCTGACAGCTGCTACTTTTCCTGCTTGCAATGCACTCTGCCCCCACCCCCCAACTCCACAGGAGACCCGGTTCTGGTGGCCTGAAGAGTTTGTTTCAAAAACACTTATCTTTTAGAGACTAGGGGGGCTATGTGGGCTGGTGGAGAGCTGGAAAGAAGCTGTAAAACAATTAAGGAGTGTGTTTTGGGGCCCTGATCCCAGGAGGCCGAACTCCCAGAAGACATTCCTTTGCTGCTATTGGCAGTTTTTCTTCCCCTTTAATACATCTACCAGTTGGTCATCCAGTTAGATGTATAAGATTCATCTTTAAAAATATGAATACTTCCTGGAGGAAGAAGGGCTTCCCAATCACTCATATTTTAGTGAAAATTTGTCCAATAAAGCTGCTTTCTTCTGAACACATTCTTTGATTCAGCTAATGGAGACATTGAGATTTGGTCTGAGAAAGAGTGGCAATTTTAGCAATGGGGTACCTTGTGGGTGGATAGAGACTCACAGACTGAGACTCCAAATGAAGGGACAGTGAGAGGGAGGTGAGAAATGGACAACGGATAATAGAAAGACCCAAAGAGAAATTTCCTCTCTCCTACCACATTGCCTGGCTTCCAACATTTTCCAGCATTCAGTTGTATTCGGTAGACTCTGGTGGTTTGATTGAGGAGGTTGTCCACCATTTAAAACGCAGCTTTCATGGGGGAGATTTGTTCTCAGTTCTGAACAACCAGTGTGCACTTGCTTTTTTTTTTTTTTCAGCCAATAATTTAGGCAACACAAATGACGAATCTGACCTTCAAAAAGGCAAAGATCTCATGCGTCGGAGTGAAGAAAGAATTCGTTCCTTCAGATACAGGGCACATGGTGTTAAAGATTAGGAAAGGGGCTCTCAGTACAAAGAAATCCATGAAGATGAGATTTTGAGGTTATGGGCAAGTGCTGTGTCGCCGGATTGCAGCTGTTCCCCCATTCCCTGCCACCCCATTATTTTCTGTTCCATCCTGCCCAGGGGAGTGGGTTTGAGGTATGGCCCAGAAGTGCCTGAACCCCTGTCTGGTACAAAGGATAGTCTTATAGATGTTAGCACCATAGGGAGCTTCAGTGGAAACCCAGTTGTTCATTCTAATGTGAAGATACTCAAACTAGGGGTGATGCGTGGTAAAATGGTTGCATCAGTCAGGATAGGTAAGACTGTGCTGCAATAACAAACTCAGTGGCTTAATATAATAGATCTTCACTTCTGCCAAGCAGTGGCAGAAGGAAATGGCCCAAACAGCTCACAGGCTGGTTAAGGCTCCACCCAGACATGCCCTCATTTAATTGGCAAAAATGCCTCATGTGGCCTGAGGAGCTCCAAAATGGGAAGGCAGGAAAGGAGCACGGGAACATGCGTGAACAGCCAGAATGGTTACCATTCTGCTCTAAAATCTGTTGGAAGAAAACCATAAAGTATTCAGTGCATCCACTCTAAAAATTAAGAGCAATGAACATAAAACTGTATTTGATAAATATAGGAGATAATAAAAAGAGTTTCAGCTCCATGTTATGGCCAATTAACATAGAAAAAGTTGGGGGTGGGGGAAGAGGTTGGAAGAGAGGGAGGGCAAGAAAGTGGGAGAAGTGGAAAAAAGAGTCAGGAAGAAAATGAAAGGGGCTGGTGGTGGGGGTAAAAGGGGATGGCAAAGGTCAAAGGCCAGAGAAAAGTCAGACTTTTCTGCCAGCTGAACCCACATCTCGTGTCGTTCTAACTCCATCTCCTATCCCACATGGCCAGTTGTTCAGGGAGCCAGGTAGTCTTACAATTTTCCCAGCACCCCCATATTTCTGGAGGCTGTTCCCCAGTGCCCTGCGTGGGGCTCCTGGCAGGAAACTCCCCCACTGATGCCTTTCACGGGGGCAGTGTACTATAAGCCAGAAAAGTGAAGCTAAAAGCCGGGTGTGGTGTGCAGGCCAGAGTTCCCACCCCATGTCACCCCCCGCCCCCCACCCCGCCTGACACCAGCGCTCCTTTCGTATGTGAAAATCACCTGCACAAAGGCTGCAGACGTTCCAAAGTGTGTCAAAAGCAGCAAAGAAAATCTCCTTCCCTAATGCAGTAACTCGATTCAGTGCACGTGTGGAAACTATTACATAAATATGCTAAGCACATATTTTATAATAGAAAAGGCTTGTTCTGTCTCTCTGTACGTCTGCATGTTTTAAAGGCATAAGCTAGCCCCAAGGGCTACACCTTCCTTCCCTCCCCCAACCTCATTCCTTTCCCTTGGCTCTTGCTGCAGAGCCTTCCCTTCGCTCTGGGAAAGCAATGCTCTTATGGCCATCCTCCTGTGGCCACCCACTACTCCCACTTACCATCCACTGCCAAGAACAGAAGAACTTGGCCGGGGCTCTTCCCCGTGCTCTCGGGAGAAGGGATGTATCTGGCTGAGAGAGGGGCAGACCCGGGGCAGAATCTGTGGCAATGGAAGGAATCTGGGGTGACATAGGGTTGGGATGTCTTCTATTTTCAAAGATCATCTTTGGTTCCCTCTTTGCTGCCATCACCAACAGGTATGGGAGAGGGAACTTCACTCTTTAAGAGCCATATTCCTTGTATCGGTCAGCTTTTGCTGTCTAACAAAAGACCCTAAGATTTAGCAGTTTAAAATGACCACCATTTGTTATTTCTGACTAGATGGCGACTTAGGTGGTATCTGGTCCGAGGCGGGCTCTACATACAGATCTGTGCTAGGGCTCCCTCAAGCTTCCCTTGGCAGTCGGCTGGCATGTTGGACACCCCAGCCTGTCCCTCTCTGTGGCCTCTCATCCTCTAGCAGGTTAGGCCAGGCTTATTCACCTGGCTGTCATGGGGTTCCAAGAACAACAAGAGGGAGGATCCCAGTGCTCAAGTGCTTTTCAAACCTCTGCTTGTGTCCACTCTCTCACTGGTCAAGTAAGCCCCAAGGCCAGCCCAGATTCAGGACGTAGAGAAATGGACTCCATCTCTTGATGGGAGGAGCTCTGAAGTCACACTGTAAAGGTGAAGATATAGGGAGGGGAATAGTTTGTGGTCGCTTTTACAATCTTGCCACACCTGAATCCCAGCCTTTCCACTCCACTTCTTCTCTGGCATATGGGCTGTCTGATATCCTCCCTCTTGGCCCCATGGTCCAAGGCACACAGCCAGTGTAGGGAAAATATGCGCTACACTGGGAGAGATTTGGGGTACTCTTACACCCAGCCAAAGGGACCCTCTCAGGTTCGACTTGGTGGTGTTTGACAAAAAACAATAACAATGCAAAATAACAGTGAGTTTAAGCAAACCAGAGAATTCTTTTTCTCAGGTTAAACAGTCCATTTAAGAACTTTGATGAAATCATCAGGGACTGAGGCTTCTTCCAGTTCACTGACTTACCACCCCAAGACAACTTTTCTTGTCCTCATGGTCTAAGAAGGCTGCTGGAGCTCCAGCCATCACATCTGCAGGCAATAACATGGAAGAAAGGTTGAAGGGCATAGCTTTCTCTTAAAGTAGAGCTTCCTGCAGTCTCACTCACTTCTTTTTACATCTCATTAGACAGAAATTAGCCACATGCCTAAGTAAAGGACACACCTCCCTGCAAGTGAGGTTCAGAAATGTGTAGCTGGGCACATTGCTGCTTCAAATAAATTTTCTGTGACTAAGGAGGAGGAGCAGAATGGATGTTGGGCTCTTTGCCAAATGAGGTCTTTCACAAACACGTTATATGACTGTAAAATCAGGAAACATCTTTGCGTAAGGCTCATTTGCTTAATCGTCACACCTGGGGTGAATTCATGTTCTCTAGATCGTTCAGTTCAGGTAAAGGCACCCAGTCCCTTATTGCTAACCGAGGCGGGTTATCATTCCCTTGTGGCCGAGAGGACTGGGCTCACCTACTTCAGCCCAGGGTTGAGGTTCATTTAAATTTTTTTCCACCTTTTAATTGAACTATGACAGACGCCCAGTGAAGTTCACTAAGCTTAAGTGTGAAACTCAGTGAATTCTCACGTATATGTGCAGCCATGTAACTGCCACCCTGATCAAGCTGCGGAAAATTTTCAGCCTTCTAGAAGTTTCCCTCTTGCCCCTTCTTCCCCATCAATACTCAACCCCGGTGGTAATAGTGATTCTGACTTCTCTCGCTATCGGTGTGGTAGGTTATTTGCAATAGAACCCGTCCTGTTTGCCTCCATTCTCTGTCTTCACTTACCCTGTCTATCCCAGCCAGGCCGGAGGAGAATTAGAAAGCAAGGTGGCTGCGTCTGGGTTGGGGGGGAGGGGTGACTAGATATGAACTCTTCCTACTGTGATTTATTAGCGCTAATGGCTCCACGATACCCTTCTCCTCCGTGCTGGGTTTAAATGCTCCCAGTCAGCTGTCTGGCTGGGGCTTCCCAATACCCAGGTTATAAAATTGCACACCTAGCTCTCCGGCCCCTCTGCTCTCTCCTGTCATGCAGCTTTTATTTGCTTTCTGGTTCTGCTCTCACGACCTCTCAAGGCTTCTTCATGTGTCCTGTAGGAGTATGGTCTTTTCTGTTTGCCTTCCCCTCCCCTCACCACAGCCTTGCCCAGTCATGTTCTCTCTGCTGGCAGCTGATCAAAGGGACCTGATGATTTATAGGACAATTTGACAAGCTCTCTGTGGCCGCCACAGCTGATGGGTGGAAGTTATATGGGGACCCACTTTGGTTCAATAGAAATAACCTTACAGATTTGCTACTCAGAGCGCAGTCTCGGGACCAGTAACAACGGCATCTCCTGGGAAATCGGACTCTGCATTTTAACAAGATCCCCAGGGGATTGGTCTGGAAATAAAGTTTTGGTTGTCACACCCTGAGCTGCTCTAAGGTGGCGTAGGTACTTTATCGGGAAGCAGGAGCCAAAGAAGGCTCGAAGGTCTGAGTGACCCCCTTCTGAGTTGTTGTGCCCTGCGAGGAGCTGGACTGAAGGGCTCCACCTCCGAAGCTGCATCATTCTATGAAGGCTTAGCTCCTCTGCCCCTATTAGCCTATGACCCCCTGGCTTTGGTTTTAGAAACTCTCATTTTCTTACCACCAACCCACAGTCCCTTCTTCACAATGAAATCCTAGAGTTTTTATTTGTTTGGCGCAAATGTATTTGGCAACAAAACCTGGCTTGAATTGATGTGTGGCTTTTTATAGTTATTATTTATCCCACTTTGTGTGACTATTCATATGTTTCAGCAGAGAAATATTAATGCGTTTGATTACCTTTAGGGGCGTTTTGTAATACATGGTTTGAACAGGTCTTACCCTTTGAACATATGAAAGCTCCTGAATTTTGAAACTTTTCTGCCCCTGAGAATTTTGGACAAAGGACTGTGAAGCTTTGTCAACATCCACCCGCCCCCCACCCCCACCACGATTCGTTCCATTTCTTTAAATTTGTCCCTCACTTTGCCTTTTATTATTTTCATTATCATTATTATTAATTACAAACGTAACAGTTACTTACAAAACTCCAGACTGTGGCAAGAAAGGACATGCTTCTCCCCTTGAACACAGCCACAGTTTGGTATCTTTTACTTTGATGCTTTGGTGCTTTGCTTTTCGTTGGCTTTTATCCATGTGCACAAATGCAATCATGCTTTGCACAGTCTTCTGCCCCACCCCCCGCCCCCCTACCCCCCAACTTAAGCAATGCATTAGGGATTTCTTTCCATGATCACGTTTAGGGTTTGG
>PVIY010013332.1:0-59494 GCA_004026745.1 Myrmecophaga tridactyla | reverse complement strand
TATATAAAAGAGATTGAGACAGAGCTGTTAAGAAATCAGAAGAGAACTAGCAGAATGTGGCTTCAAGAATTCCAAGAAAGAAAAAGCAGAGTGTGTTCATAAAACAGTTACAATTACAGTTGAGGCACTGCATTGGATTTGATGAGTTTTAGAACCCTGACTACAGCTAAGTGTTTTTTTATTAAAAATTATAGTTAGATAGATAGATAGATAGATAGATAGATAGATAGATAGATAGATAGATAGATAGATAGATGACAGACAGATAGACATAACGAGTGGGCAGTTATTTGCATAGCAAACTGAAGGGAGGAAAGTTGGAGAGGATATGTAGACAGCTCTTTTACCCCCTTGTCAGAGTGATTTAGAGCTGGCCTTGGTTCTCCCTAGTCCATCTGTGCTCTCATTCTCCCTCTTTTTCTCATACTAGAATCAAATTATATTTCCCTCTACTCCAAAGAAACTGCTATTGTCAAGATCAGCAACAACTTCCACCTTGCTTAGTCCTTTGTTCACTTGGTCTCATTCCTTTTTTCTGATGACCTCTTATTACTTATGGTTTCTTAGATACATTATATACATTTGATTAATTCTTTTTGAAACTCATATAAGACCATACTCTCCTGGTTTTCTTCCTTTCAAACTGGCCTTTTTTATTCCTCTGTCTCTTTGCTGGATTTTCCTCTTCTTTGACCACTAAATGTGGGATTCACCCAGTGTCCAGTCCTAAAACCTCCTCTCTACACTTACTTCTTAGGTGTCCTCATCCAGGCCATAATTAATATCCTCCAAATTTACATCTCTTTCTCAGATTTTTTCTGAAGTCCATAGTTCTACCACTTTCCCAACATTCCCCTGGTAAGTTTAACAGACATCTCATAATAATATGTCAAAAACTGAACTCTTATTTTCTTCCTCAAACTTATTCCTTCTCCAGTGTTCTCCACTAAGCATTGACCACACCGCTGACACTAAGCATTGACCACACCACTGACTCACCTGCACAGGCAAAAAACTTGGATTTTCCCTCAACTGCTTTCTTTACCTCAACAACTGAATCCAATCCAGCCAGTCCAACTACTTCTCACCTCCTCTACCATGAAACTGTATTGTCCAAGACACCATCATCTCTCCTTGCACAAAAGGGAAAGGCCTTTTAGCTGGTTTTCCTACCTTTCCCCTAGACCCTCTGAAATCTTGTTTCCATGCAGGACTTCTATTCTCAACTCTAAATAGCAAGTATAAGAAAATTAAAAATGGTTAACAAGGCCTGGACCATACTTGATCTAGCAATTAGCCATTTCAATTTCATTTCCCACCACTCTCTGACCTTGCTCGCTCCATTGCAAATATACTGTCATTCTTCTGTCTTCCAAGCATGTAGGTTTCTGCTTAAATAACTTTTCAGTTGCTGTTCCTTCTCCCTGTAATGTTCTTTCCTACATAACTTGCCCCCCTCATTTCATTCTGATCTCTGTTCCAAAGTTACCTCTCAGAAAGGTCATCTCTGGCTACCCCTTTTAAAATGCATCAGTATTATTCTTTTCCCTCTCCCTGCTTCAGATCTGTTTATGGCACTATACACCTTGCAGGTGTCTATTTTTTGCCTCTGTTCTGTTTCTGTTCATCATTAGCTAGTTAAAGAATCATATTTGAATATAATACAAGTTCGATAAATATTTGTTTAATCAATTAATAATTATTGAAATGAAGTAAATGGTAAAGTGAGGACAAATATTTATTAATTTATTGCAATTATATGTAAAGCACCCCAGTTATGTGGGGCACTGAGCTGATATCTGGAGCTAAATTTAAAAAAAAAGAAAAGACAGACTATGGTTCCTGTCTATAGAGAATTCCCATTTTAGAGGGGATGTAGAAAATGATGATACTGTGAGAGAAATCTCATGGTCCTAAAAGTAAAGTATGCTAAAGGATCACATAAAAGAGGTATCCTTCCTAAATTTGAGGGTTTCAAGAAGGTTTTCATAGGAGTTTATGCCTAAGCTGAGAAAGGTTGTGTGAATAGGAGGTAGTTAGACAAAAAGTAAGAAAGCTATTACAAGAAGAATTGGAATAATGAACTAAAAATGTTGTGATGTGAGTATGAATGCTGGAGAAACTGGGAGAATTGTTTAGTGTCATTGATGCCATAATATTTGAAGGAGATAATGAAGATTGATTAGAATAGAGAATGTAACAGTGATAATAGAGGGCCTTGAATATCATTTTAAACTGTTTTTGTACATGTAAAATTAGGTTGTATAAATATCTCTCTTGCTATAGTGTGGTGAACAGAATAGAAAAGAACCACCAGAGGATGTTGGGACAATCCAGGGAAAGATAATAGTGATCTGAATTAAGACAGTAAGTGAAGATGATAGAAAATGGGCAGATTTGAAAGTTACTTGGTGGATAGAATCCCATGACTTGATGATTGATTGTATACTGGGAAGAGGTATAATATGGAGGATTCAAATATTAGATTTAATGTTTTTACTTAGATTACTGTGAAAATGAACACAGGTGAAGGAGAATGTTGTTGGGAAAGAGAGAAGTTTTTAGTATGCTTTTGAAGTAACTATGAAACATCTAGTGCAGATGCTCAGCATGCTTCCAGACATATGAGTCTGGAAATCAAAAGAGAAGAAAAGAGAAGCACTTAAGTTATAGATTTAATGTTTATCAGCATATGGATGGTAAATGATGTCCTGGAAGTAAATGATATTGCCTGGGGAGGAATTGCAGAGTATGTTCAAAATATAGCCAAGGATGGAAGCAGCTCTATTTATGGGCTAAGCAAAGAATAGAAGTCAGAAATGAGACTAAGAAGTAATAGAAATATAGAGAAAAAACTGGTGATGTTATCAAAGAAAGTTTCAGTAAAGGGGTGAGGGTGGTAGAATTGATAATAGTGGAGCAGTTGATACCAAAGTGATTATCATGATGTTGTTTATGATGATGTGAATGTTAGTGCAACTGAAGAATGAATAACCATAAAGTATCTATTTATTTTCATCTCAGTCCCCAAGGAATGCCAGTCCAATATCCTCTCGATCCTCAATTCACTTACCTGTCCAACATCACTTGGTTTAGCCCCATGTTCTACCTCACTGGCTTTCCTGGATTGGAAGCCATCGAACGCTGGATTTTCATTCCCTTTTTCTTTATGTACCTGGTGGCCATCTCAGGCAACTGTTTCATCCTGGTAATCATTAAGATCACCACTCATCTACACACACCCATGTATTATTTACTTTTTTTGCTGGCCCTCACTGACCTGGGACTGTCAGTATCCACCTTGCCCACCACTATGGGGATCTTTTGGTTCAAATGCCGTGGTATCTACTTCGGAGCCTGTCAAATCCAAATGTTTTGCATCCATTCATTTTCATTCATGGAGTCCTCAGTGCTCCTTGTAATGTCCTTTGACCGCTTCATCGCCATCTGCCACCCCTTGAGATACTCTGTCATTATCACTGGCCAGCGAGTGATCAGGGTAAGCCTGATCATCATCCTCCAGGGACCTGTGGCTCTTGTCCCCATCATCGTCTTCCTGAAGGCATTTCCTTATTGTAGGCCACGAGTCCTCTCTCACTCCTTTTGTCTACACCAAGAAGTGATACACCTGGCCTGCACAGACACTACCTTCAATAACCTGTATGGGTTGACATTGGTGGTATTCACTGTCATGCTGGATCTGGTGCTCATTGCACTGTCCTATGGGCTCATTCTGCACACAGTGGCAGGACTACCCTCCCAAGAGGAGCGTCTTCGAGCCTTCCAAACATGTACCTCACACCTCTGTGCTGTCTTGCTATTCTTTGTGCCCATGATGGGGCTGTCCCTGGTACACCGCTTTGGGAAGCATGCTCCACCAGCTGTCCATCTCTTCATGGCCAATATCTACCTTTTTATGCCTCCCATGCTTAACCCAATTATATACAGTATTAAGACCAAAGAGATTCGCCGTGCCATAACCAAGCTCCTGGGACTTAGAAAGGGCAATATAAATTCCTGGTGATGAAAGGTTGGCTAGGTGGCCAGAAGAAGATGTCCAATGAGACCAAAGATTTCTAGCACTGAGTGCCTCTGATAACACCCTTTATGTTGCAAAGACTTTCCAGTGCCCCAAATAAAATATGGTGAAGTGCTTTCTTGAGTAGTGGATTAAGATTGTTGGTTCTTCTTGATTAAATTATAAGGCCTCCTATAGTCTCTGAGACCTGGTATTTTGAGTAACATCAGAATTTACCCAGAGAAAGACTCTATAGAATCAGTTTATAATGATTAAAACTAAACTAAGCAAAAAGTAAAAAGCAAGAATTAGTAAAAAGCACACAAAACAGAACCTGGCACAGTAGAGATAAATGTCAGTTGCTGTAATTGACCTTAGGGAATCTATTTCCATGCATGGCTCCTTGGAACTGTTTCCCTCTTTTCTTCCTGGCCAAGATTTTTCTCTTTTCTTCCTATCCTGCCAAAGCCAGTACTCTTAAGACTTCTGAGTCCCATTGGAAGCATCAGAATCCTGCAATGTGCCTCAATGCCTAACTTAGGCAGAACATCCCCAACTCTTTCTGAGGTTGTGCTCCCTCTGATTCTTGTTCATCCAGAAGAAACCCTTGAATTTAACCCCACTTCCTTTTCCTCTGATTTGTCTTTGCTTGTGGACCCTAAGTTCCTCAACCTCAGCTATAATATTAAGCTGAAGTCAGTGCTTTAATTGTGGGATATGACACAATGACATGGAATGTAACAAACTTGAGACAGGGAAAATACTACAAAGCATGTCTAAGTCAAAGGCCCATTGATCAGACTCTCTGCTCCTCCCCATTCAACAGACAGCCACATCTTTTCGTGCAGTGCCAGCTGCATCTCGGAGACACAGTGGTAAATATTGGGATAAACACTTTTGGCCATATTGGGCACATGGTTACCAAGGCTGCTGTAAACTCCAGCAAACTGCAGATTGTTGCCAACAGTGAACCCTTCATTGACCTCAACTACATGGTCTACACGTTCCTCCATGATTCCACACATGCAAGTTAAAAGGCACCATCAAGGTTGAGAATGGGAATTTTGTCATCAATGAGAATCTCATTACTATTTTTCAGGAGGGAGATCACACCAACATCAAATGGGGTGATGCTCATGCTGAATATGTTGTGAAGTCCACTGCATCTTCACAATCATGGAAAAGGCTGGGAGTCACTTGAAGGGTGACCAAAAGCGTCATCATCTCTGCCACTTTGGTCAATGCCCCATGTTTATGATGGGTGTAAACCATGAGAACTATAACAACTTCCTCAGAATCATAAGCAATGCTTCCTGCATAACCAGTTGCCTCCCCCTGCCCGGCCATGGTCATCTATGACAACTTTGGCATCATGGAGAGATTCAAGACCACCATCCACACCATCCACACCATCACTGCCACCTAGAAGACTGTGAATGGCCCCTCTGAGAAAATGTGGCATTATAGCCATGGGGCTGCCCTGAACAGCATCCCTGTGTCTACCCATTCTCCCAAAGCAGTGGGCAAGGTCATCCTGGGGCTAGACGGGAAGCTCACTTGCATAGCCTTTTACATCCCCAACTGCAGTGTGTCTTAGATCTGACCTGCCAATTAGAGAAATTGGCCAAATATGATGGCATCAACATGGTAGTGGAGCAGGGCATCCTGGGCCACACTGAGGGCCATATTTTTTCTTGTGACTTTAAGAGTGGCACCCACTCTTCCACTGTTGATGCTGGGGCTGGCATTGCCCCCCTCAGCAACCACTTTGTCAAGCTTATAGTCTGCCTCACCTCCAAGAAATAAGAGCCTCTGGACCACCAGCCCCAGTAAAAGCACTAGAGGAAGAAAGATGCCATTAATTTCTGGGGACTCCTGGCCCCAACAAGATCCCCTAACACTGAGAATCACTCATTCCCCACAGCTTCCATCTTAGACCCCCTGAAGAAGAGGAGGGGCTGAATGCCTTACCTTGTCATGTACCATTAATAAAGTATACCTAGCCAACAACAGCAAGAACAACAACAAAGATCCATCGATCGGAATATTCTGATCTGAGAGATGGTAGAGCAATTTGCCCTACTCCTGCCTGGATGCAGTTCATGTTGGAATCTCAGCGCTGTTGCTTCTTTCTCAAGAATATTTTCATTGACAATCTCCCTTTCCAATACCAGATCAGATATTCCATCTGTCTACTCCCACTGCACTGTGTATTTCTTATGGAAAGTTTTGTTGCACCACAATATAATGTTTTGGTTTTTGTTCTCAGAAGAGATTACTAAACTAAGAATCTTGGGGATGATTATGTAGGTTTTGTTCACCATCACACCCCCATAAATGTAGTGGTTGGCACATGGTGGGTCCTCAATAAATAAATATTAAATGGATGAATAGATATGTGAATGAACAAAGTGGGATCCAGAGAAGTTCACCCTCCTCATATCCAGGAAGGCCAATATGATTCCTTTCTGATGGCATCTTTCAAAGGGTGTCCCCTGTTATTTTCCTAGTTCTGCTTCACTCAGGCTCTCTGTGCAGTTCTGTACCTTCTGCCTCAGGTTACATTTACCATGAAAGTGCTCCCTGAGAGTTGCTCTTCACAGACCCAAGATCCAGGAAGTCTATATAAACTACCACTCCTCCTGCCTGATCTGATGTCAGGAAAAAAACTTACCCAGTCTGTTTAATCAATTCAACTCCCTTTCTTCCCATGAATTTGGGGTTTCAGAGATTCCCAGCCCTTGAATACCTATCTTCCTGCCTCTATACAAGATTGCTTTCTCTGCCTCTATGGTCCAGCATCCCCAAGGTTCTTCATCTCTTTCTTTAGTCTGTACATAATCTAAGTGAATTCTCCAGGTTGGCTCACAGATCCAATTGACGGGTTTCTGATTTAAATTTGGGTCTTTTTCTGTGTTCCTGGTCAATATGAAAGGAGAGGTGATCCATAGGAGAAGCAGGCCTGTATAGACAGGACATGTGAATTAATGATGTAAGAGGGAGGATGAAGGCAGCCTCATCACACATGCCTGGAGCTCTCAGAACTCTGTGTCAACTTATGTCCTTGTCAAAGCAACAAAACGAGGCCCCAGTGCCACAAGGGAAATACCGAGCATGGTTAAAAGCATCAGCACAGTTGTAGCTTCCTTGGCTTCTCAAGGAGTCTACTGGGGTCACTGCTCTAATTTGTTGCTTTCTAGGGATCCTTTAGCCTCCATACTTCTTGTAGCTTGATATAGAAAAGACACTTCCTTTTCATTTTCCTGTAACTTCCATATCATGTTTGGGATTAAGATAGTAATACTATCTTCCTGGACTTCTTCAGAAAGCTAGCAGGACAAAAGAAAATAAAGTTCTAAGACAATGACAATGTTCAAGAAGTGCTTTGTGATATTAAAGAATGCAATTTATTTGTTCTTTGACTTAACAAACATTTTGAGTACCTTACTGTGTGCCAGATACTAGGTTAAGCAATGGCATAAGATGAGCAAAATAAGAAAGATCTCAGCCTTTTTGCATGTATTTAAAGACTAGTACTATGAAACTGTTAGGATTTCATCTACTCTCTGGGTCCAGTAAAGCCAAACTTTCCTTCTATCCCACTTATAAAATTTGCAGACAGTAATAATGTTTTCCTTGACAGTCCAGAGGAGCCAGTATCTTAGATATTCTTATCCCATAGTCCTGAATTCTAGAGCTATATTTAGGTAAAATTTTATTATCTGCTCCCTTATAGAGTATGCAGAATTGATCCAAAAATTAGTTTATATTAATTTTCCTTATCCATGTCCCATGTAGAAAAATTAAACGGTGTAAAAAAAATTCTACCTGAAGTGATGGGCTTATTTAACAGAAAGCCAATGGGATTTTTTTAAAAACGTAGTAAGATATTAACTATGAGATTTTTAGATAGGCAAAAATTTTAAAGATTATTCAATCCAGGGTTGCAAGAGGGTGGTAAAGCCAGGCACTTTTGTGCAAAGGTCACAGTGTGAATTTTAAGAAAAATTAGGAAGCAATTGTCAAAATTTAAATTATGTGTATTTAGTTTTTTAAAATCTTTCATCTAATTCTAAATACTACTGCCTAACTCTACGTCCACCTATATATATCCAATTTTCTGTTGGTCAGAGGAAACAAAGTGGGGAGGTACTTATTCACATTCATCAGAATTGACCTTCCTTAGAATATAGTGGTGTTTGCATGAATCCACTGAATACCATAATTAAAAGAGAAGATTATTCATATAAGTTTATATAAAAAATCAATGATTCTAAAGTAAATGTGGAAGAAATTCCGATGATATGCCATTAACTTCTATATGTTCAAGCATAACAACAACAAAGGCTTAAAAATATTTGCAAAAATATAATTGAGCAAGCATTCATGGATACACTACATAATGAGCTCATAAAAATCTATAAGAAAACTACTGATACTGGAGAACAAAAGGCATGCTACATAAGTAAATTTCAGAAACGAGGAAATATAAAAAGATAACCTATTGATACACCTATATAACTGACATTTTAAAAATATACAAATAAAATATTTTAACTTTGTCAATAAATAAATATTGGACAAAAAGTTTAATAAACAAGATCTTTGCTGACAAAGAGGCATTGAGAGTATAATATGATTCATCTTTAATAGAGAAAAAAGCGCATCAAAAGACAAAAACATTTTTTCTCGTCTCAGCAATACCACTTCTGCAAATCTATGCTAAATAAATAATTAATTAAAAAATATTTTAGAGTGTAAGCTCTTAGGGGGAAAGTTTTGGTTTTCAGATTTATCTCTCTTGGATCAGTACTCAATAAATGTTTGTTGAACTAGTAAATCAAAGGATGTTGCAAATTAATTGTTATTGCTTATACTAATAATAAAGGAAGACAGTGTTACATAAATTATTTCATTTTCATTTGGCCAAATATTGGATGACTTAAAACTATATTTAAATATTTAGAGAACCATTTTAATATGATATTAAGTGGGATAAAATTTAAACATTTTACATACAGAGCAATCATTACATAAAAGTTTTAAAAGATATCCATAAAAATAATAATTATTGATGGTTATGTAATGGGAGCTGTTATGTAAAATTTATTTTTTCTATATGCATTTGTCCATCTTTTGTATCATACAAATTTTCCAATTTATTTATAATCTAAATTAAACTGTTTTACAAAGAATATAAAGGGTTATATATATAATTACGATGATAAAGATGATGCTTTAATTATAAAACTTACCATTTCTTAAGCATTTATTACATGGCAGAGTGTGCTGATTACTTTTTAGAATCAACATTTTATTTTCTCTTCCCATGAAACCCATGAGGTAAACATGATCATTTTTGGCATTTCACAATGAAGAAGCTGAGGTTCCCAGACTAAATGAACTTACCTAAGTTAAAGTTCTAATGCATGTCATAGTTCAGGCTCAATATCAAGTCTGTTTAATTTTATTTTGTTTTTAGCCAATATGCTGGATACCTTTTCAGACAGGGTCAGCCTGTTCAGGACAGGACATGCTTTACTGAGGGAGTGCAACTAAAAACCCACAATTGCTTAGTTTCTCTCTAACTTCAATGTTCCCTTTCCCAGATTATATCATCAATTTTTTTTCAATTGACACAATTTTTCAATTTCGTATCCTAAAATGAAAGCAACAGGAGTCAGGAATTCTCCTAGAGGCTTTCTATTCTTTATATCAGTTAATCTTGACAATAAACCTTATGGGATGAGGACCTTTAGATTCCTCATTTTACAGATAAGGAAACTGAGTTTCAGAGACAAACTAAGGAGGCCAATGTCACACCAGGATTTGACAGCTGCTCTATCTGACTTCATGTCTGTTGTTCTCAACAACTTGGCCCTGCCTCCCCAACCCCCAGAACATCCCCATCCACTCTCCAGACCTAAGCTTCCCCACAACTTATTTCTGGCCTTTCCCTTCACTGTTCCTCAATCTCTACACTCTCTGCCTAGTTCTTTTTCCATGTCTCTCTTACACCAGCTTTTCAACAACCCTCTCTCTGCCAATCAGTTTCCCCCTTTAGGCCCTTCATCCCTTCTCTCTCTGTCCCACTTCTTCCTCTCACCCTGCTCCTGAGCTTCTTTCCCTTAGTTACCAAAACCCTTATCTCTCTAACACCACGCTTCCCTTTTCACATCCTTCAATACCTTTCTCACCAGCTTCCAACCTCTCCTCCCTGCATTATTTTTCCCCTCTTTTTCACTGTTGTCTGGCTTCCCCTGCTTCTTGAACCACGATTCTCCCCACTTGGCCCCTCAATGATTGTTTCACTGTCTCTCCTCCTTCCCTTCTCTGACCTTCGCTATACCTATCCCCCTTCCTCAGCCTCTTAGAGACCCTTAGAGACCCTCAGCTTTACTTTTGCTGCTTCTTTGAACCCTGTGACCTGTACCTTGGTATCTGCTCGTCTCACCATCTCTCCAATACTCTCTTAGCCCTCAATCTCTCACTAAATCTCCAGTCCTTCTAAGATCATGGCACTGTCTGCCAAGCTCTGAGAACTATCTTATTAAAGAGGAGAAGGATTTTGTTTATGTATAATAGGAAGTGGAAAGAATAAGAACATTAGAGAAAAATGCTTTGAGAACAATAACAACAGAATTTATTGTTTACTTTTCCTAGTTTTTGAGATAAATTCTGTACACCTAGCAGGATAATTAAAGATCATATAGGTTATTAGTGAGCTGTTGTCAGTTTAGGAAATATCGTTATTCTGCTTTAACTGTTGAGGATACGAAAGCAGATATTATGTCACACAGATCGAAGGTAGCAGGGTTTTCCTTGTGAGAATCTCCCTACCTGACACTGTTGCAAATATTTAATAAGCAAATTTGAACAAGGAACATGTTTTGTTATTGTTGCTGCTGTTATAAGGTACACTTGTTGATATATATGTTTCACAACACCTGTTTGGGAGACACTACTCTAATAAGTTTACCGAATTTATTAAGTTTGTTTAAGGTGTGTCAGGTCTCCAGGTTGATTTCTGAGAAAGTATATATTTGAAAAGACAGGGGAAAATGGAAACAGAAAGACAAAAACCACAAGGAGCATGTATGTTTGTGCACTCTGAAACTAGATTCAAAGAGAAAGAAATCCAGGAATTAGAGTAAAGGTAGCAGCTCTAAATATGTACACAATATAGGTTGATTTGTGTGACTTAAAGAAAACAAGAACAGAATTCCTAGAGGGCCTGAGATGAGGCCTAACGGTGAGATAATGGATGGTGAGACTCACGGTATCCTTTGAAAGAGGTTACATTTCAGAAGACAAGTCATCTTCTGATCATATAGGTATGTGGAGAGGCTTACATAATGAAAATAACCAGATGAAAGAGAGAACAGATTGGCTGAAGAAATTCTCTACAGGATCCTCAATTTGCTCAGAAAAATTAGAGATGATATCTCCTAGAGTAAGTGAAAAGCTTGAAGAGGAAAGCTCATGCAACGAAAACAATTTGGGAGTAGCAAATTTCTGACACTCTGAGCACCGTGCTGAGGTTGATCTATACAGATTTTTCTGTGGAAAGTCATCCTATTTTTTAAAAGATCATCAAGAGCAGGAAAAGGGAAAGTCCTTATTGAGATTTCCCTAGGACACAGAAAAGATTGGATGAGAATAAGAGAAAGAGAGGAAAAAGTAAAGAAGGGCTTAGGTTGCCTGGGAGAACAGTGGTTAATTGAGAGGTCACTGAACACAAGCAGTATGGAGAGGTCAGCTGGGGATTCAGTGATAGTGGGAACACTTATGCTAGTCAGTTCCTTTAATCTTTAAACACACTGACACTTTTTCAGGGTGACTAGGCCTCTTGAGAATGACAATGCCCAGCCTATCAATTGGCAATTGGCACCTTGAGCTCCTCTATGTTCCTGCTGCAGGGCTTCCCAGGCCTGGAGTGGGCACCACTGGATCTCACCACACATTCTTATAGGATACCTTGTGACTTTCCTGGGTGATCCCCATCTTGCATCTGGTACAAACAGACCCTGCCTTCTACCAGCCCATGCACTATTTCTTTGCTAATCCTGGTTATGACAGACTTGAGCTTGTGCATGTCTGCACTGCCGTCAGTTTTGGGTATGCTCTGGTTTGATACCCAAACACTGTTGTCCTGTGTTCTTAATAGCACTTCAGCCATTCCTTCTCCTTCATGAAGTCAGCCATAATCTTTACTATGGCTCTGCATAACCTGGTGGCCATCAGATTCCCACTGCACTATCCATCTCTGCTTGCAGGTCCTTGTGTAGCGTTAGCCAGGGTTGTGCTGGGCCTGCAGAGTGCTGTCATCACTGTTGCACCTATTGAAATATGACTACTGTCACCCAACAGCGCTCTCCCACACTTACCGCCTTCACCAGAACATGTTCTGACTGACCTGCTCCAACACCCACTTAAACAGGCTCTATGGGTTATGCATCACTCTGCTGGCCATGGGCGCAGATGTCTTCTTCATCCTGTTCTCCTACGTCATCATCCTCTGTACCATGTTGGCCACTCCCTGCAACGAAATGGCTCAAGGCCCTCAACACCTGTATCTCCAATATCTTGGCTGTGCTCTTCTTCTATGTGCCTGTTCTAGGCAGAAGAATCTTTCCATCAACCACAGATTAGGGAGCCACACCTCACCCTGGCGTACAATCTGGTGGGCACCATTACTGTGGTTTCCCCACCCCTGTTGGATCCTGTTACCTACAGCATCAAGACCCAGCAGATACACTGGGCTATCCTTGAGGTAGTTGCACTGAAGAAGTTATAATACAAGATTAGAATGGATCACTGCAATTCCAAACGAAGGATGAGTTAAAGCTTCTTTTTAGAACTTTCTTACAACAAAACAATTTCTGTTTATTTATTTTAGTTTTATCAATTGCTTATACTTCATGAATTAAATCTAATGCTAAAGTCAAATAAAGTTGATGTGTATATCTATTTATGTATGTAATTATAAACATGTACTCAGTATTTGTTACCTGAATAATAATTACTGTTACATAATTGTTAACTAGTATAAAGCATTTTGAAAATATTCTTTCCTATACTGATTTGTTAGAAGTCTACTTCTAATTTAATGCCATTAATGAACAATTATTCTGATAATATGGAAATTTGAATCATCACCTTATGTTATTTTGATTAGCTAATAAGCTTACTACCATTCCTCATGATTTATCATTTCTTTAGTCCTATCCAGGATAACTCCATTTTAAATCCAAGAGGAATTTTCCAACTTAGGTTTTTTGTTGTTGTTGTTTGTTTGTTTGTTTTTACCCAATTTAGACGTAGTATACAGGGACAGAAACTGATTGATTCAGTTATATTTTGCATATTTTTCTTTAATTCTCCAACTGTAAAAATAAGCTTAATTTCTGTCCTATACTTTTATTCCCTCCTATTTTTGCTTAGCCCTCAAGTCACCTTTAAAAACAATAATTGCATATAGAAAATATCCATCCAAGAACAGATCTTCAAAATGAAGAAAAAAGTATTATAAGAAAAAAGGATTAGAGAAGATGGAAATGTGAAGACAAAAATATTTTGTATTGGGATCAATCTGAATACAATAACAATAATAAAAATTAATAGTTTAATTGTGATTTTTTTATAATTGTAAAATTGAGATGTGGTGGTTTTAAATTTGCTTATCTTCTCTAAGACTCATAAAATGGCAATGGCATAGTACATACCTCATAAGGATATAGTGAAAATTAAAGAAGAAAATGGCCTTAAAGTACAAAACAACTTAGTGAAAGTTGCACAATATTTCTAAGAGGTGTCACTATTTACATAAATAGGCATTATTAGGACTTTAGAAATAGCAATGGGCTGCTTCCAGACAGGCCCTGAAATATGATGTTGAAAAGCAAGTAGAGAAATAAAATATCTTCCTATTGTGAAATGTGTTTATCTCCCTTCCTAACCTAGTCTTTCATCCATGACATATCACTCCCCCTACAAAACATATATTCTAATTCTTGATTTGAAAGATAGTTATGTTTACATTAAAGGAGGAGAAACTCACGATAGGACTCCAAGTTTTAACTAAAACATAAGTGCTCTACACACATGAACTATTATTAAACAGAGATTACTTAATCCTTGCTTAATTTCATGTAAACTAGAATAAAGTTCTTTTCAGGAAAGGAGTGAGATGACTACAGCCATGGAACAGGAAACTTTACCCCTAAATGGTTTACTGGCAAACCTGAGTGCAGAATAAGTAACCTTTTCTCAGCTTTTGCAAAAAGACTTCCTTGGTATAATACGAGTGTTTATCCATCAAGTTCTAATATTTGATGTTGGGGGAATCCATGGCCATTTCCTCTGGCAACCTAGTCAAGACCCCTTAACAGTATGAGATGGTCAAGGATATTGTTATAAGATGAATGGCTTATGTAACTAGGCTGAAAATAATTTGGCGAGAATTCAAAAGAGAGGAGAAACTGAGTGGTTGAAAAGGAAGGACTCACTGTAGCAACTCAGGCTGGGAAGACCTGCCTGATTTGGATGTGGGGGTTTATGTCAGGGAAGGCTGGGTGGGATTACCCTCTATGGAAAATGTGGTGATATCTCAAGTGGACCCTAGGAGAACCAGATCTTAAGTGGGCCCTAGTAGAACGAGTGCCTAGTCCAAGAAAACATATTTTCCCAGAGGGAAAAGTAGGAGAAAATGGAGTGTCGGAGAAGGCCAAGGGCTAATTCTTAAAGGAATGGCAAGATAGTTTCTTTGAAAGTGGGAGTCTTCTTGTAATGAAGTATAATCAAGTAATATTTTGAGTGCCTACAGTTTTTTATACTTTCTCAATTAAATTTTTCCATTACATTTTCTTTTTTTTGCCCTATGAAACAACTGCTATTTTTCTGATCTTGGATGAGGAAATTAAAATTCAGGAAGCAGCCATACATTCACAACTAAAAAGTGAAATTTGGGAGTAAAACCAGTGAAACTAAGTGCTTTGGCTGAAATAATCTAGAATGTCACAGTTAATGAAGTTCCTGCTTTCTTAAGAACCAAAGCAACAGGGAAAACATAGCCAAGAGAAATATAAACACCTAAATTAAAGCCAAGGTGAGAAAAATTGAAGCTAAAAATATGTCAGACAGGAAGAGGGTGATATGATGGGATATTTAGTTAGTCCCTAATCTAAGAAAATAAACAGCTCCGAGTAAAGGTCACAAATTCACAGGGCCTTTTTGGTCCTACGTTACCAGTTTTAGCACGAGGCGATTTTGCTGGTATCCAAAGAACAATAATGTCCCTGACCGATAAAGTTTTGGATATAAGAATAAGTCAGGGACAAGCATTAGAATTTTTAGAAAGATTATAAAAAGTACTTATACACAAATGCATATATGTACAGAGAAATACAATACTATCATGCATATACATAGGCATGAGTGTACACACAATCAGTACACGAATATGTGGAAAGATATACATGCTCAAAGATTCATGCAAACTTGCAAAAAAAATCTTACATGAAGTCATACAATAACTGGAACATACACATATGCACACATATCCATTAATATTTATACATTTACATAAATGTATACACTTTCATGTGCAAACCAAAACATGTTCACACAAAAATACATCATCTCGTTCTATATTTTCTCAGAATTTTTCTTATGGCTTCCCTAAAAGTGCCCCTGGGATCCTTTGCTCTTAGTCCAATTAGCCCTGAAGACCCAGAGGCAGCATGTTTTTCTAAGGCTGGTTTGCCTGTGTCTCCCAGGAGAGCATGACCAACAAAACTGGGAACAGAGGCAGACTGGTTCTGAATTCATGATAAATACAAAGGCTAGTTTACCTCTGCCTCCAGCTAGTGAGCTAGATGCCAGGCCTGGGACAAACAACCTTGAAGAGCAGGTGGGTCTTCACAGAGTAGGGTTTGAGTTTGCCCTGGCCCCTAGGTTATGGGATCTGGAGAATGAGAAGAGATATCTGTTCATGACAGCTGAATGTGGGGTTCTGAGACACAGTTCATTTTTAACACATATTCCATTCATTCTCCCTTACGTCATGAAAGACTCCTTCTCTCAAAGACACAGGCTTTTGTCTAGGACTTATGGTAGCCTTACGTCTACCTGTACCTAGTTCCTTTCTGTCATTCAGAAAACCTTGGGCAGGGAAGTCTCCTCTTTGTCCCCAAATCCGATCTTTTTTCAACTAGATGCTTATTCTTTATCTTCTGTTCTTAAATCTGTCTTCCATTCTTCAGTCTGTTTACCCTCCACTTCTCTGCCTTCCATATGAAGTCAGAGGCCCTATCTCGGCCCTAGGTCTTGTCCCATCCATCCCATGCTGGCATTTCCATAATTTTTAGGATATGATCCCTCTTAAACTCAACTCCTTTAATTACTTGGGCTTTCACTACCCTCTCATTTCTCTCTCGTTAACCCAGCCTCATCTCTAGTCCTACTTCTCATCCATTATCATAGGTTTCCTTATATGGCTTTTGTTCGGGCTTCCTTTCTCTGTTAACTTTAACTTCAGTTTCGTCAAAGAGCAGCTGTGTGTCTTTGGAAAGTTACCTGAAATGTCAATTTTTCACTCTCTCAGCAGCCATTGCTATTTCTAAAGTCCTAATAATGCCTATTTATGTAAATAGTGACACTTCTTAGAAATATTGTGTAACTTTCACTAAGTTGTTATGTACTTTAAGGCCATTTTCTTCTTTAATTTTCACTGTATCCTTATGAGGTATGTACTATGCCATTGCCATTTTATGAGTCTTAGAGCAGATAAGCAAATTTAAAGTCTCTCAAGTTGCAAAATGGGTGTGACTAGGTCTGTTATGTCAAGAATTAATAAGATAAGGTATACAAAACATTCATTAAGAAACATAAAACTAAATCAGCACATTCAATTTCCTTTTCTCAAAATATTTCTCTTGCAGTTCCTTGATCAAGCAAACTTAAACCTCTCTTTATACTCCCCACTCAACGCTCACATCTCACTCATTAACTCCGATCTCTGACTTCCTACAATTACAGTTTTTCATCTTTTCCTCACCACACTCCCAGACTGGAATAATATCACTGCCTACTAATGCGTACCTTCTTTGCTGCTGTGCTCCTCATCTAGAAAGGAGAACCCTTCCCATATATTAAGCCCTGGTGGTATGCCAAAGGTTATAGGCCCTCAGTCTTCTCCAGTAGAGCTTGCAGACCAGTAGGAGAGTCACTTTAAACAACTAAATTTACAAAAGAGGGAGGAGAGTGCTAGATTAAAGAGAAGTGTATTGACAGACTGCCATAGAAAGTGCCTAATTGCATGGATGAGTGAGGGAAGGCATCAGAAGAGAAGACATCTAAGCTGAATGTTATGAACCAAATAAAGATTATATTTGCTTTAAAAGATTATTCTTAAATGTTTTTAAATGGCAAAATATACACAAAGTAAAGAAAGAAAAAAAGCAATAATTTTCAAAGCACACTTCAATAAATAGTTTCAGAACAGATCTCAGAGTTGGTCATGGACTGCCATTTCACCATCTTAGATTTTCCTTTTGGCTGTTCCAAAACACTAGAGGCTAGAAGGAATACTAATATAGTGAGTCAATAGCCATACTTGTTTGTTAAATCTCATTTTCTCTGTTATACTTGTCCAAAAATAAAAAGAAGTGAAGTGCTGGCACATGCTACAACATAGGTGAACTTTTAAGCCATCATGTTGAGGAAAATAAGCCAGACACAAAAGGACTAACATTGTATTATTTCCCTTTCATGAAATAGTAAGAATAAGCAAATTCATAGAGACAGAAAGCAGAATAATTTTACCAGGGGTAGTGGTTGTGAGGAACGGGGAGTTATTGCTAAATTAATATGAGATTTTGTTTGGAATAATGAGAAAATAGTCTGGAAACAGAGAGTAGTGAAATGACAGTATTGTCATTGTACTTAATGTCACAGAATTATCCATCTAAAATGGTTAAAATAATTTTTATGTTATGTATATTTTACCACAATTAAAAAGAAATAAATTAAGCATTTTTTGAATTAAAAAATAAAGGTCATTCGTTTTAATTGACCAGAATGCCTGGGTGTTAAAGAAAAGTAAAAGAAAGAAGAGAAAGCAAAATAAAACCAAAAGCCCAGGAATGAATGGAAAGAAAAGACAAGTTTAGGTGGGTCAAGATTTATAGAGGAGACAAGTCAGGGAGCTAAATCTCCTCAGTGGAGTTGCACAGGCATCAAGAAATTTATCATGCAAAGAGTACATATGCATGTGCAAGAAAAAAAAAATTCATCTTAAACAGTGGCATGAGAAACAAAAACACACCAGTCAAGGGGCAATGATGGTCCTAGACTGAATATCACAAAGCCAAAGGTTAAGCTATATACACAGACCACTTCTCCCTCACCATAGACACTCTTAAACTTTATCTGCTTCTTTTTTTTAATGGAAGACGATACTCAATACTCTGGCAGTTCTATGCAGTTACTCATTTCTTCTGAAAATACTTTCAGAAATTCTTGGAGAGGCTCCTGGGAAACAGTCAACCGTCGTAATATGTGTGAGGACAATATCCCTGTTGGTTCAGAAAGCCGAGTCAAGTTATTTCTTAGAGACATCTCAGATACTCACCAGGACCAGGTTACCAAGGCTGAGTTAAAGATACAAAATTGATATCTTCAATCTAAGAAATTTTAAGCAATTATAAAATTGCTTAATGGCAAATATATATATATATTCTTTTCCTCAAAGACAGAAGAGAGAAAGGCCTGAATGATAACTGTTGCATGAAATTAAATGCCTGGCTTGTACTGATGATGATGATAACCTACTTTTTCCTCCTTTACATCTTCTTGTTATTATTAATATTATTTCACCAACAATAGTAACATTTATTAAAAGTAAAAGCTATTTTTTATACAAATTAACTTGTTTAAGCCTCAAAACAAGGCTATTGAACCAGACATAATTATCCTTGACTTTCATTTTTTTTAACTTTTTCCACTTCTAAAAACTAAAAGTTCTAGAAGATATACATATATGTTCTGTATATATGCATCTGTATATATACATAAATGTATATACATTTATGTCCACTTATATTTCTGCTTAAACTTTCTATTTCTCCATTTGTGTCAATAGATTATGTCATTTCTTCTTTTACTATAGTTATAACAATTGCTTTAAAGTGATGTTCTAATAGTTTCAACATCTGTTTCTTCTCAGGATTGGCATCTGTTGACTGCCTATATCCTTGCAAATTTGTCAAACAATCCCTGATTATTTTTATTTTGCATTTTGTATTTTTACAAAATCCTCCCTTTGGATTTTTTTGTGGGGAAATGGAAAGTCAGGAAGGCAAATGACCAATCCAAGTTTCTAACTGAGGCAATCTCATACCATAGTCAGCAGTTTCACGTATTATGGTACTGCTCTGAAATCCCCAAATATAAAGCATGAAATCTGGTGACAATAAATTACTCAAGAAAAATGAATAGGATACTCTAAACAATCTAAGGAAATTACTGAAAAAATATATCAAAACATTAAGCACCATAAACAGAAAGCAAATGACTTAGACTATTAATATTCTGAATTAAGGTATAGGAGGGCTGAGTTGAAAGGGAGTATATTAATTACATTAATATATGGTAAACATGAACCCATGTAAACAGTGATTAACCCAGCACCAATGTATGAATTGTCACACATTGTGAGAAAGGAATTTCTCCAATGGGTATAACATTTCTTACCATCAACAGGAATTCTAGTGAGCAGATGCTTCTTTCCATTAACCTTGACTTTTTTCTACCTCCCTAGGGGTAAAAATCACAGTGATAATCAAGGAGGATTGATCATGGAGAATTGAGTCCAATTTAGGCATATTTTATCCAGGTAAAGCCAGATAATTCTGTATCTCCAATGAAGAGCAAGCAGTCTTTGATGCTGCTTGGAGTGTCAGGGATGGGCATTGAGAATCTTTATACTCTGGGTAATTCTATTTTACATTGAAGTAATTCTACTTTGTAACACCTATCCCCATCAATCACCAAAAGTTCAACATACTATATATAACAGAGAATTGTTAATATTTCTGATAGATCACAGCTTTCGTTATGTCAACATCTTTCCCATTACATCTTCTGTAATCCAACATCAACTCCTGAGAGAGATCTGGGAAACATTAAATGTTTGCCTTATATACACAATGATATCACTATGGGGGGAAATTTGAATTGTGATAATAAAGTTTCATACCAAATTCCCTTATTCTGGGAGTCTGAAAGTCATGATTCCACAATTTTATATAGTATTATAGACTATATAAGGGAAGAGGGTTGTCAGTTGGCAGGGAATCCTAGGCAGAGCAATTTGTAGATCCTCTAGGTCTCCAAACTGTTAGTTTTCATGTGTGTTCTTCAGGTGGCATCCTTGACATCTGTCTAAGTCAAGGTCTCCAGACTCCTGACATAGGGAAAATGTTCAACAGTAGTCAATTCACCCCAAAATATTTTGTGCTGACTCGTCTTCCTGGTCTGGAGGCCCTGTACCCCTGGTTCATCTTGCCATTCTGCTCCACATATATTGTGGCTCTTTTGGGGAACAGTCTGATCCTGGCAGTGATCAAGAGAAATGCCTCTCTGCACCAACCAATGTACCTCTTCCTAGCTATGCTGGCCTTTGCCGAACTTGGTGTCTCTGCCTCCACGCTGCCCACAGTGCTGAGCATCTTCCTTTTCGGTGCCAATGAGATCAGCTTTGAAGCTTGCATTTTTCAGATGTTCTGCATACATTCCTTTTCCATCATGGAGTCAGGAGTTCTGCTGGCCATGTCTGTGGACCGCTTTGTGGCCATCTACAACCCACTGCGGTACAGTGCCATCCTGACCTTGCCCCGTATTGCTACTACTGGTGCTGTTCTTGGACTGAGGAGTGTGATGCTCATGTTCCCTCTGCCCTTTCTCCTGAAGCGTTTGCCCTTCTGTGGCCACAACACCCTCTCGCACTCCTATTGTCTGCACTCAGATCTGATCCAGCTGCCCTGTGGTGACACTCGACCCAACAGCATTCTGGGGCTTTGCATCGTCACTTCCACTTTTGGGTTGGACTCGCTGCTCATTGTGGTCTCTTATGTGCTGATCCTCTACATCGTGCTGGGCATTACCTCTGGGGAGGGGCAGCAGAAAGCCCTCAACACATGTGTATCCCACATCTGTGCAGTGCTTGTGTACTATGTGCCCATGATCAGCGTGGCTCTGGTGCACCGCTTCCTGAAGCACACTATACCTGCTGTCCGCCTACTCCTGGCCAACATCTATCTTCTGGTGCCTCCGGTGCTCAATCCCATCATCTATAGTGTTAAGACCAAGCAGATTCGCCAGGGATTGATCCAACTCCTTCTTCAAAGAAAATATTAAAGGGTTAGGGCAGATGAACTTATATCCTTCAACCCTGCGTGTTTCACCATCAAAGGCAATTTGGGGAGTGAGTGGGTATTGATCACCTTGACAAAGTCAGAAAGATTGATAATACTGCATATTGAGGAATTTATGGGGAGCAAATATTTTCATATACCACCGGTTGTAATATAAATTAGTGTAGTACAGTATTCTGTTGGCTATTTTATTGCATCTATTTAAAATGCACAAGCCCTTTAATCCTGAAATAACTTTCATCAGCACTAGCCTAGATTCATACTCTGATACTTGTACATGGGCACAGAAATGTGAATAAGGGTATCTTCTTTAGCAATGGTTGAAACAGAATTTTATTTTAGAAAGTAAATGGCTCTCAGTAGGTGAATAGTATATGACAGTCAGTCTTTTCTATAGAATATTCTGTAGTAATTAATTAAAGCAAAAAAATTGACACAAAATATTTTCTGGTATAAAAAGGTATTTAAGGCATATTGATGAGAAAGAAATAGCAATTTTAAGAAAAAATACATATCATATACATGATAACACTTTAGTTAAATAATTTTAAGTATGTAAAGCCATCAGTTTGTTCATGAATATATAAATGAAACTAAAAACTTTAGATGTACTTAAAATGTGTAGAAAAAACTCACCCTAAAATGGTAATAATAACAACTCTCATTGAGACAACTATGACGGCGGAAGAGAGGATCAAAAGTAACTTTTTCAGAATAATGTACTTACTATTTTTTCTGTCATTCAATTCTTATACATATAAACTAAAACCTGTAAAATATTGGGACCAATTACAAGCAAAACAGGCATTAAGAACAAAGCCTGGTAACTTGGAAGAAGCCAGACGAGTAAGTTCAGAGGTAAGGATTTTGGAAATCAGTAATTTGTAAAGTTCTTGAAGGATGCTTGCTTTGGAAAATAATACAAATGCCTCCTGCAGAGACCTTTTTGATAGAGCTTATTGTGGATGGATATTGAGGTGTTTAAAAGGAAAGCAGAAAATTAGCTGGCTTACCCAAGATGCCCTCAAATTGCTAAAGGTTTTGAAATATTTGGTTTCAGAAAGAGTTGCAAAGAGATGAAATAATTGCAGACCAAATCACAATAGGAAAATACATGAGGACATATATCCAGGAAATTGGACAGCCTTATTTTAGCTAGATTATTAAGGGTCTGGATTTATGTGCCCATGTCATATCTATCTCTGACAATACTACACTGCCTTATTTAATCTACCTCTATTGCAAGCCTTAAAATTGAGTAGAGTGCAAAACTAGTGGTCAATAAGAAGTATGGGGAAGGAGTATGGGATGTCCAGGGTCTTCCTTTTCCTTTTTATTTCTTTTCCTGGAGTAATGCAAGTGTTCTAAAAATGATCATGGTGATGAATGCACAACTATGTGATGAAACTGTGAACCTTCATTGTATACTTCAAATGGATTGTATGGTATGTGAATATATCTCAATAAATTTACTTTGAAATAAAAAAAGTATCCTCCCTCAAGTAGTCTTAAGTGTCCATTATAGTTAGGTTTCCCCCTCACAGTCCAATAAACAACACTCTTTGCTTCTTCTCCTTTATCTCAGATATTACAATGAATATCAATAATTGTTTATGTATGGGTTTTTAAATGTCTATCTCACTCAATAAACTATAAGTTCATTGAGGCAGGTATTATGTCTCTTATGCACTAAATATACCCAGTGTCTCCTATAATGCCTAGCACACTCTAGTTACTCAATAAAAAATTGATAAATTAATAAATGCATCATTGACTGAAAGAATACTGTTCTATGTATATTTTTGAAACTTATCTTTATTTCACTCTCTTTGTACTGAGTGAATTAACAATCACCATTTGATGAAACTTAGAATATTGCTTACTTTCTGTCTCCCCTCTGTTTCCATATTAACTACAAGATCTTTTTTCCCCTCCCTGAATTTCTCTGCTTCTCATTCTAAAGCCAAAATAATCTCAAATTCATAGTACATTTATATGGAAAATACTGAATATTTCAACTTTTCTGTAAAATTCTAATGGTCCTTATAAAACATTACCCTCAGTCTTGTGGTGTATGCTTAAGATAACATTCTCAGTGACATATGGAAGTTTTTTGAAAGAAAACATGCATTTTCTCATTTCAGCCATTATGGAAAGTCTATGCAGTAAAATTTGATGCAGTATGCAAGAGAAAAGAGTACATTTGGAAGGAACTTGTAAAATAAGAAGGGATGTATGAGGTGCTATCAATTTATAAAACTTTCAATGTAATATTTGACCTAATCTTCACCACTCTATGAGGTAGATAGATCATATTATACAGTGGATGGAAGGTGTGCAAATAGATTGGAATTTATATACAAATGATTTTAAATCCTTACCCTTAAAAATCTAATAATCTGATTCAAAAGGGAATGAAGGCAAATTCAGACTGAAGATTTGAATATGTGGCTCTTTTTTTTTCTTATAGAATGTTTTTAAGCATTATTTTTACAAGTTCTCATACATATAATTTCCTTCTTTTTCCCATGGACAGCTCTTTATGTTGCTCATAATTCTGCTTCTGTCCTTCATAAATATGTCCATTCTACCATCCATTATCCTCTCTGTTCCTTCTCTGCTCTGCCCACTTGTAGCTCCCCTTGAAAGAAGTTATCGGGCCACTGCTACTCTGTAGTTATTTTCTCTCTTTCTCAGACACACTGAAATTCAGGTTAGTGTTTTATGGTGTATATATGCTCCTACTTGCAAGGAATAGGGAGCTTATTAGGCATTGGAGTGAAAACCACACCTATCTTTCCCTTCCACAGCCTACTTGCATCATCCTCTATCCTGAAAATATAGTTCTGATTGGTAAAGCAATGGTAACTGTCTGCCTCATATTGTCTCAAATATCTACTCACATATCTGTCTTGCAAAACGGTCTCACCATCAAGATTTGTGGGAATCTTGCCTGAGCCACTCATCTAGGAGGGTGTTCTAGAATTGGAAGGGAGCACTGGATCCAAATGAAACCTGGACTCAATCCTCATTGTGAACTGTACATATCAATGGTTTTATAGACCTTGCACCTATGTTAAAATGACAGAAGGCCCTCATCATGTCTTCTCTGCTCTTGTATGTGGTGTTGATGATCATTCTCTTCCAGGTGCACTGCTTTCGAAAGCCTGTGCAATGTCTGTACCTCTACAGACTGCCAGGGTCAATGCTGTCCTCTCTTTTTGATCTGAAACTAACCCCAGTACCTGGACCATCAAGACAAAAAAGAGATTCAATAGCATTGTTGCACACTGATTCCTCAAAAAGATTAGGGAAATTAAACTAGAAAGGACCTTTAGGTTACAGGATCCTGGATCATTCTGGATTGCAGTGATGCCAGTTTGGGATATTCAGATTAGCACATGGCTTTGTGTCTCTATTGCTGAGCTATAAATTGTAATGGATTGAGGAATGAGATAAAAGAGTTCCTTTTTTTTTTTTTAACATGGGCAAGCACTGGGAATTGAACCTGGGTCTCCAGCATAGCAGGTAAGAACTCTGCCACTGAACCACTGTGGCCTGCCCCAAGGTGTTTCTTTTTGCATGAGAAAATGAAGGTCCTGAGGAGAAAAGGATGGTGGAATGAAATAGAAACCTGAGTTTCTCCAGGATGGAGGTAGCAGCAGCAGCATTTTTAACAAGTAAATGCCTCAGAAACAAGTCAAATATCTCTGGAAAAGGTATAGGCATGCCCAGGTGGGTTTTGTTTTGTTTTGTTTTCTTTATCATAGAAGTTGTGAGTTTACAGAATTATCATGCATAAAATACAAGATTCTCATATAGCACCCTATTATTAACACCTTGCATTGGTGTGGAAATTTGTTACAATTGATGGCACATTTTTATAATTGTACGAGTAAATATATAGCCCATGCTTTAACTTAGTGTTTGCTGTTTCCGTGGTGTGGGTCCATGGATTTTTTTGTATTCTGTTACTATATATACAATTTAGCATTTCTGCATTTAATCACATTCAGAAACATATTTCAGTTTCGTTAATTATGTTCACAATGTTTGGCTATGATCACCACTATCTATCACCAAAACATTTCCATCAATTCAAATAGGAACCCTATACATTTTAAGCTTTAATTTCTCATTCCATGTCCCCACCCCATCTCTTGGTAACCTATATTCTAGCATTGCCCATTATAACCACATTCAGGTATATATATTTCAGTGCTATTAATTACATTCACACTGTTATGCTACTATTACCATCATCCATTACCAAAATTTTTCTTTCATCCCAAACAGAAACTCAGTAAATTTTAAGGCTTAACTCCCAATTTGCTACCCTTACCCTATAAACTGACCTATATTCTAGATTTTGACTCTATGAGCTTGCTTATTCTCACTTCATATCAGTAAGATAATAAAATATTTGCCCTCTTGTGTCTGGCTTATTTTCCTCAACATGATGTCCTCAAGGTTCATCTATGTTGTCACAATTATCAGAATGCCTTTCCTCTTTATAACTGAATGATATTCCATTGTGTATGCATACCATATTTTGTTTACCCATTCATCGGTTGGTGGACCCTTGGGTTGCTCCCATCTTTTGGAAATTGTGAATAATGGTACTATAAATATCAGTGTGCAAATATCTGTTTGAGTCCCTGCTTTCAATACTCTTGGGAACATACCCAAAAGTGAGATTATTGAGTGATATGGCAATTCCATACTTAACTTTCTGAGAAATTACCACACAGTCTTCCACAGCAGCTGCACCATTTTACATTCTCATCAGCAATGAATGGTGCTTCTATTTCTCCACATCTTCTTCAACACTTGTAATTTTCCTTTTTTTTTTTTAGTAGCAGCCATTCCAGTGGGTGTGAAATAGTAAATAATGGTGGTTTTGATTTGCATTGTCCTAAGAGCTAATGATGTTGAGCATCTTTTCATGTAATTTTTTTTGGCCATTTATATATATATATATATATATATATATATATATATATATATATATATATATCCTCTTTGAAGAACCATCTATTCAAGTTTTTTGCCCAATTTTAAATTGGGCTGTTTGTATTTTTGTGTTTAGTTGGAGGATTTCTTTATATATTCTCTGGTGCAGATAGGATTGGCAGTGATGACATACAAATCATAGCTTCATTATCATATTGCTGTAGGCTTAAAAGACATTTCTCCTGTCCTCTATGAATAAACTTAAATAGAAAGAACAATTTGTCAGCAAAGACTTCTCATGGCAACATTGCAAGCAGTGTCTGTTCCATTTGTTGCAACAATATGAAACGTGCCTTTCTGAGAAAGGTGTGTAATGTTCTTGGTGTGACTTACTTGAGAAAAATAGTTATAGACACAAACTCTAATCTTCATCTCTTTGTCAACAGGGAGGGGATTATTTAATGTGCAGTGGTTGTTAAAGGGACTGGAGACTTAAAAGGGAAATTTGACCAAAGGTCTTCAAGAATATCATCCTCATTAAAAACTGAAAATAATAATCTCTTTGTTGTGTATATGTGTGTTAAATATTTGAAATAAGCTCTGAGGTCTGTGGAAACATATGCCAATGATTTTTACTTCCTTTCTACCCTGGCCATTCACTTCATTACCATATTCTGGACCCTGTCGTCAGCCAGAAGTATTTCCCTTTTGTTAGTGACCTCTAGTAATCCATTTTATATTCATAGATGTTTATCTCCTAATTTTTATCATTCCTTACATCTATCAGACCTTATTAAAGCTTTGTTTCATTTAACCTCTCTATTTCTTCCAAGTTTCACAGCCCACTCCTGACTTCATATGTATATGGATCTAATGCATCACATGATCCATGATTTAAAACATATTCTTGTCAATTACTGGAGCTCCCTCCTGTCTTGCTATACCAGCAGCACAAAACATATGTTTTCAGAACAACATTAGAAATCTTATAAATGGGTCATGGCATATTTTCAAGCCAAATAAAAATCCTTTATAGATTTATCAGTTAAACAATTATCTAGCCAACCAGCTTTCCATAAGCAATCAAAATTCATTGGTTCTGAAACTTTAAATCTTCTTTGGATTTATTTTTGGAAATGACCACTTTCTGCTAGCACTCAATAGCTGCCATATGCTGGGAAGCCCTATTCAACACAACTTTCTGACCAACCACCCTCTTGGCCCAATCTGAAGATTTTTTTCACATTATTTTAAATCCTTGAATTCTGTTACATCCTGATATTAAATACCGTAGATGTTCTCTGAATACTAATAATTCTATGCCCTCCCTGTTCCTAATTGGATAAATTTGCGCTTATAAAGGGCAATAGATGATGACCACAGTAGAGTGTTATATTATTTTTCAGGATAAATTGTTCATATAATAGTTATACTATTAACCAGCTCTTACAGTATACTTTTTACGAGCCAGAACCATTTCTAAGCAATTTCTATATGTTAATTATCATAAGTACATACTATATTATCCTTATTTCACACACTTACTGACTCTATTCTTCTGCCTGTTTCTCTTAGGAATCCATGGGTATTGAGAAAGATGAAGTAATTACCTGGGTAATTGTTCCTCAGGGAAGCCAGATCCTTCCTCATGCCTCCCCTCCTCAGTCTCTCATGAGCTTACATAAAGGAATACAGAGTTCCAGCTCCAACAAGATGTTCATTCCGGGGTGGCAGGAACTTCCTCAAATGCGCTCCCCCAACCCCACTTGATACTCAGAGGTCAGCTCTGTTTCTGGTGAGTGCCTATACTCTTGATCTTCCAGCCCTGACTCCTGAAGTAGCTTCTAAAAAGTCCCAATCCCACCGCTGTAGATGCCCTATAGATTTTCTCTAGTCAGCAGTCACTTTTCCAATTTCCTGAATCTGTGAAATATGATGAGATGAGGCTTTTCTTAAATCTGATGATAAGTGGAGAGCAAAACAAAAAAAATTAGAGGATGTTATGATTTCAAGAAATATTATCACATTATCTTGGGTTCATCACACAATGCATAAAATAAGCCTCATCTATTAAGTGGTAAGTCCGTGCCTCCCTCAACAGTTGTATTCTTTTTTTTTTTTCAAATATGGAACGCTTCACGAATTTGCATGTCATCCTTGCCCAGGGGGCATGCTAATCTTCTCTGTATCGTTCCAATTTTAGTATATGTGCTGCCGAAGCGAGCACAACAGTTGTATTCTGACTATCAGTGAAGCAATGGGAAGGAGAGAGTATTGTTAATTAAATGTTGAGGATAAATGTAAAGGAATTTCCTTCTTTTAACTTCAAATGTGATAGATGCCACCTGGGAAACCCTGAGAGAATTGAAGGCAAGTGGGGGGAATACTAACATTTACATTGCTACAGGTTCATATTATATACTCAGAGCAACTGTCTATGGCAAGCAACTGTCTGAGATAAGTATAACAGCTCAATCTTTGAAAACAAAGACACGAAGGTATATAGAAGTTATGTACATAGAAGTTACACTGCAAAAAGGTTCACATCCAATTCTTCCAGCTCCAGGAGTATAGTATGCACTTCATCATACTCTCTTCTTCCTGCGTATTTTGTGTTCTATCATAGCAGATGAAAGACTGAATGAGCCTTCTTTTCCTCATTCATCTTGAAATGTTCTTGTTAGATCCAAAACTGGAGGCAATTGGGATGATTGCTTTTCAGGATCTCTTTCAGTAAAACCTAAGTCTTAGCTGGTTGGATAGACACTGGAGGTCAAGGATGAGAAGGATGTAAAAAAGTAAAAAGAGATAGGAAACAAGAAAGCAAAAGAGAACAGAGGGGGTACAGAGAAGACTCTTATAACCATGTATCACTCAAAATTTGTCCCTTACTAGATCAGTGATTTGGGATATGACAAGAAAGGTAAACTATACAGTAGGGTTAAGGGTATAGTAAGGCAAAAAACAGGAGGGACAGTTGCTCAATCTAGAGGCAGATCAATATTTAATCCATTTAAAGAACTGAGAAATGTTGTGCTCTAAGAGTTGAGAAAATAACATAGAGAGGTACACAACAAATGAGAAGCAGAAATGCCTCCAAGTCACTCTGCCATGGGATGTTTGGAAATATGTCATCATTTATTAAAGTCAAGATTATCCCTGATTTCCTCACCCTAAGCCCTAGCACGGTCCTTACCACAGAGCTTTTCTTCAGCCAAAATCTGTTGAGTTAAACTACATTAGACCACAAGAGGTCTATTTCCATGAAAGGAGTTATTATGAAAAAAATCAATGATGGAAATCCCTCAAATATCAACTGTTTTCCTTTTTTTCCAGGTTTTCTTTTAATTTTTTTTATCAAAATGCAGTTTTATGTACCCATTGCCTTAGTAATTTTTTTTTCTTTACCACAGTATATCCCACGTCCATTTGGCCTGCCAAATTTCTATTAATTCATCCAGTCTCACATCAAATGTCAGTCCCTAAAGGAAGTTTACCCTAACCTTCAAGAAAATATTAGGTTTTTTACCCTATGTCTCTCTTATTTTATCCTGACCTTTTTACTTTGTAGCACTTAACATAATCATGACTAGTCTGGAAAGAGGAAGATTTCAAGATATGTGATGATTGCATTTGAATATCTGTGGAAGAACAGGTGTTCTCTGTGGTCTGTGGTTGAAAGATGCTGAGGACCTTTTCTGAGTAGAACCAGAACTTTCTGTGTTGCCAGAGTTCTGCATGCTTCTTGGTATAAAGGAGTGCTGATTAATTGTTTATAGACCTGTGGATCAAGAAAGAACTTAATAAACAGCATGGAATAGTTATGTGCCTGTTGCTGGGAAATTCAGCTGAGGTTGATTTAAGAGTCACATCAGGCAGGATACAGACAGGATTTGATAATTGTGAGAAGTGTATGTTCATATGTGCAAATAGGTAAGCATGTGTGTGTATGCGTGTGTGCGCACATGTGCATAAAGGGAGTTGATAAACTGAATACCTCCAACCCAGCAAGTCCAAACTTCTGTTTTTATACTTCCCCCATCCCAGACAGTGCTGAACTCATACACATCCCTAAAATTTTGTAATATCTACATGGTACTTTCATCCTCTCTCTACTGCTTTCTCTCTTGCCCAGAAGTTTTCCATGAAAATCTGTTTACGTTCCTGACATTGTTGCTTCCATATATTCAAGAATATGTTTTAGTTACAAAGAAGTCCCAATGGATTCAGCAGATTGGCTTTGAGATTAGTGAGAAGAGAGATTGTGGACATCATGATTGAAGAATATCTCGGCCACTCTTAAAGCCCATTTTAAAATCTACCATTCTGTGTCCTGCCTCTCTTCTTATTCATCCAAGACTTTGCACATGTTTCCAGTTGCTTCCTAGTTCTTTCAAAGCTCATAACTGCTAAGCCCATTTTGCTCCATTTTTTTCTAGCATAATTCTCTCATCGCTTGTTCTATTCTCTGGTCACTGCAATTTTCTAATCCCTGCTTTGGACTCAATTATTCATATATCTATATGCAGTCATCAGATATATTTGAGCAGTTTCTGTATACCATGCTATGTGTCATTTATCTATATATTTAGCAATAATATCTCCACCTTCCTGACATCGTTATATATTTTATCCTGGGGTTCTTTACTCATATCTGTCTTCCCAGTTTTACAGATTTAGGTCTTTCCAAATTAACAAGGCAGCCATTTCTACCTTAGCTATCCAAGGTGCACTACAACTTAAAAGCATAATTTTCTACCAGCCTAAATATTCCCTATAATGGAGACTGTACCTCCTTCAAAATGATGGTATTTTGATAATAACCATCTATCACTTTTCAGGAGACCTTCAATCACTAGAAGTTGTAAGTTTAGTTTTCTTTTCTTTTCCTTAGTGCCCAGTAACCTTTCTTTATGATAATCTCTCACCAGTTTGTTTCTAATTTATAGGTCATGATCTCATGGAATGAGGTTTAACATGAAGAATTTCAATAGCTCTTTGGGGTTCTTACCTAAAACATTTGTTCTGCTTGGCATCCCAGGACTGAAGGGAGAGTACAACTGGATCTCCATCCCCTTCTGCCTTATGTACATCATTATCTTCCTTGGGAATGGAACCATTCTTTATGTCATCAGGAGAGACCCTGGCCTACACCAACCCATATACCTCTTTCTTGCCATGTTGGCACTGGCTGAGATTGGTGTCTCTGCATCTACTCTTCCTACAGTGCTAGGTATTTTCCTTTTTGGTATCACTGAAATTAGTTTTGATTCCTGCCTTTTGCAGATGTTCTCCATCCACTCCTTCTCCATCATGGAGTCAGCTGTGTTACTGGCTATGTCTGTGGACCGTTTTGTGGCCATCTACAGCCCATTACACTATACAGCCATCCTAACCCTTTCCCGCATCACTGGCACAGGAGTTATCATTGGGCTAAAAAGTATTATGCTCATGGCCCCATTAACCTTGCTGTTACGGCATCTGCCCTTCTGTGGCCATAATGGTCTCTCTCATTCCTATTGTCTACACCCAAACCTTATTCATCTACCATGTGGAGACACTTCTATCAATGATATCTATGGGCTTTTCGTTGTTATCTCTACTTTTGGACTGGATTCACTGCTCATTGTGGTCTCCTATGGATTCATACTCTACACAGTATTGCGTATTGCCACTGGGGAGGGGCGAAGGAAAGCATTCAACACCTGTGGTTCACATGTCTGTGCTGTACTTGCTTATTATGTACCTATGATTGGATTATCCATGATACACCGCTTTGGACACCATGTTTCTCCTCTGCTGCAAGTCATGATGGCCAATGCCTACCTCTTCTTACCACCTGTTCTCAATCCCATTGTTTACAGCATTAAAACCAAGGAAATCCGTCGTAGCATTGTCCAAATGGTATTAAAGAGGAGGGCTGTTTAGCCAGAATGGTTTTAGAGAAGAGGCCTATTTAGCCAGAGGCCAATGTAAAGCAGGGATTTTTTTTTCTGTAATCACAATGGGTCCTGGATTGCATGTTGCTCTGTTAATATTGCTTTAAAATACTTTGTCTAAGAGTTTCCCCATAACCTGGAAGCAAACTGCATTTGGGTATAAGGGGAAATAGATTATGTGTGACAGAACTGTATATAGAATTGATTAAAATGTGTTGTATGACATGAGGTTTTCATTTACATTGCATAGCTGGAGCAGGGATGCAACAAGAAAAGAATGTTTTATAAAAACATGGCATTCTCCATAAGTAAAAGATAATCATAAGGAGTTGCAAAGTGTCCTCCAAAACCTATTAAGCCCTGCTGTGTTAGGGAGAATAGAAGTAAAGTTGATTACATTCTCCTGAATTCTTGGTGTCTGAAATCAATAGGAGGACATAATAGCTATCTCAAGGGAGGCTTTCAGTACTGGAAGTGAAGAATTCACCTAACCTCACCAAGTCCCAAGTTGGGGGGGCCCAAATATTCCAAATCTTGTTCATTATTGAAAGTTCAGGAGGCCTTCCATGCAAGATGCAGAAATCATTTAAGAGGCAAAATCCTTCTTCATAAACATTAATATTTTCTGTATGGTTGGATAATCATTTGCAGAAAATGATAAAGAATTATTTATTTGAAATAGTGTAATGGGTTTACATTTATGTTTTCAGATAAAAGAACTAAGATTTTTGAGATGCAAATGCATACTAACACTTTATTCTTTCAGTTGTTACCCCAGTATCTCTATGAAGTAGACTTACTGTAATTGCTATTATTTTTCAAATGAAAAATTGGACTTAGATATAGTAAGCATCTTTGTCAAAGTCCAAATTAAAAATAAATAAATAAATAAAGAGCTTGCTTTGGAATTAATCAAGGTCAGACTGGAGTTTGAGCTATTAACCTCTAAACTATAGTGTCAAAACCTGCAGCTCTTGGGTCTTTTCAGTAACTTTTCACATAACATTTATTAAGTCAGTCACAATTCTAGGCTATACGGTTAAAGCAGTGACAAGAAACAACACACTTCCCTCATGGAGTTTAGAAATATTTTTCCTACATTTTCTGTCTTGGTTGTACATTGTTCTTCCTGGAATGCTGTTCAGAATCAATTTTGAAAAGACTTTATAACAACCCTCATGCAAGTAAACAACAAGAAAATAAAGCTTTTGAATATCAATTTTAAATGGTTTGCTTCCACCATGCATTGAAGTGATGCAAAAAGCAGCCAATATTTTTCTGTAGCTCTACCAAAAGGATTCTAGACTCCCTGTTTCTATAGGTTCTTGCCTGGGAATCTGAAGTTGCCTGCAACCAGGCTCTCATGCATTGGCCAATGATGGAAGACAGCACTCTTTAGAACACTGTGGATTTAGAATTATTCATGGAAAACAAGCAGGTAAACCCACAGGAAGGATCATCACACAAACGGCCATATAATAAGTAAATAGTGATTCCACAAGCAGGGAAAGAGAAGAAAAGATATCTTTAGAGTGTCTTAATAAAGACACACCACAGCTAAAGAGGTATAGGAAGAAATGGTGGGCCCAGGTGGTCAGGTCATTAGACAAAAATTGGAATCACTTTAGGTACTAGTTTCTTTTGGGGGTTGCAAGGTGTATACTCAAGCCTCTTAAACCTGATTATTCCTGAACTTAAGATGATTGGAGCCTTTAATATTCTAGGGGTAGATAAAGTTTGTCCTTAGCTATTTGTCATATCATGTTCAATTTAATGGAAATCTGTCAGGGCCATCATAGGAAGTACTCATTCCCATATGATACCCATTCTAGCTCCATTCTTGGCAATCTTCATCCCTAATGTCCAGAGATCCAGGCTCAGAACTAAACTGTGAGACAACCTCAGGATGAGACAGAATCCTGGAAAATTCTACTGTGAAGGCCTCTAGAAGTCTCTGATTATGAATTTGACTGATAGGAATCCAATTTGACCTTTGGGAAAATTTGTACTTGTTTTGTTCTTTCTCTACCCTTAAACTTACTCTCCAAATTTAAGATCTAGGTATTTTTAAACTACCTTGATCTGTTATCTTCTAAAAGGGATATAATTACCAATATCACATGCAGGTAGGCTATAGGAACATAAAGCTAATTTCAGAATCACAAAACAGGAGAAAATGCATGAAATATTATAAGAATTTCCATATTTATCAAAGGAAGTTTGGTTTTTTGCAGACCGATTCTGTCAAGAACAGCCAGAAATTTTGGGAATATATTTTTTTAACTTACTTCAGAAAGCATGGAAGGCAGTGACAATGTAAAAGACAAAAATCCAAAGAAAAACAAAGCCTAGACTAGTGAATCTGGTATTTGGTGCCATTTCCCCCCTTAAGTTATCTATAAATTCAAAAGTAATAACTGATAAGAAGAAATTACAAAAGTCTCAAAGAAATGGAGAGGGGAGGGCAAAAGAAGGAACACAGGGACCTAAAATGAAAAGGGATCCAGGTAAATACCTGAGCATTTAGTTGGATTCTAGGAAGTTTATACTATGACATAAGGAAAGACCAGAAATAGACCAACTGTCACAAAGTTTTTATAAAATCAGCTCACAACCTAATTTTGCCACCTCAATAGTCTGTAAGGATTAGGGTGACCCAATGATCCCAGTTTTCCTGGGATTTTCACAGTTTTATCACAGAAAATAACACATCCTGGGAAACCCCTCAGTCTCAGCCAAACTGGAATGGTTGGTCAAGGAAAAGCAAACACTCCCAGCAAGAAGATATCAATCAGCATCTCAAATTATCATCATAATGACTTCTTTTAGCTATTTCTTGTGGTTTTCTGTGTATAGGTCTTTTGTGTCCTTGCTTAAATTTATTTCTAAATATTTAAATCTTTTGCTTGCTATTGTAAATGGAATTTCTTCTTGATTTCTTCCTCAGACTGCTTGTTACTAGTGCATACAAATGCTATGGATTTTTGCAGGTTGATCTTGTACCTTGCCACTTTGCTATGTTCCTTTTGTAGTTCTAGCAACTTTGCTGTAGATTTTTTGGGATTTTTGACACATGGTTTCATCACCTCTGCAAACAGTGAAAGTTTTTACTTCTTCCTTTCCAATCTGGATGGCTTTTATTTCTTTTTCTTGCTCTAGCTAGAACTTCCAGCACAATGTTGAATAATAATGATGACAGTGGACATCCTTGTCTTCTTGTTCCTGATCTTAGAGAAAAAGCTTTCAATCTTTCCCCATTGAGTATGATGCCAGCTGTGGGTTTTTCACATATTCCTTTGTTCATGTTGAGGAAGTTCCCTTTTATTTCCATCCTGTGAAGTGTTTTCATCCAGAAAGGATGTTGAATTTTGTCAAATGCTTTTTCTGCACCAATCAAGATGATCATGTGATTTTTCCACTTTGATTTTATTGATGTAGTGCATTACATTAATTGATTTTCTTGTGCTGAACCAGCCTTGCATACCTGGAAAAAATCTCACTTGGTCCTGGTATGTAATTCTATTAATGTGCTGCTGGATTCAATTTTGTGAGTGTTTTGCTGAGGATCTTTGCATCTGTGTTAATTAAAGAGATTGATCTGTAACTTTCTTTTCTTTTAATATTTTTGTCTACTTAGGTATTAGGGTGATGTTTGGGTTCATAGAATGAGTTAGGTAGCTTTCACTCCCTTCAATTTTTCTGACACGTTTGAGAAGGATTGGTACTCCTTCTTGGATGCTTGGTATAATTCACATGTGAAGCCACCTGGTCCTGGACCTTTCTTTTGGTGGAGCTATATGATGACTGACTCAGTCTCTTTACTTGTGATTGGTTATTTGAGGTCATCTACTTCTTCTCAAGACAAATTTTGATTGTTCATGATTTTCTATGAAGTGGTCCCTTATGTTCAGTTGTCTAGTTTTTTTAGTGTATAGTTAGTCATAGTATTCTCTCATTATCCCTCTTATTTCTATGAGGTCAGTAGTCATGTCCCCTCTCTCATTTCTGATTTTATTTATTTATTTTTTTGTTGGCCTAGCTAAAGGTCCACCAATTTTATTGATTTTCTCAAAGAACCAATGTCCAGTTTTGTTGATTCTCTCTGTTGTTTTCATGTTCTCAATTTCATTTATTTCTGTTCTAATCTTCTTTCTTTCCTTCTGTTTGCTTTGGCATTAGGTTTCTGTTCATTCTCTAGTTCCTTCAGGTGAACAATCAACAACTCAATTTTTGCTTTCTTCTTTTTTTGATATAAACATTTAGTGCAATAAATTTCCTCTCAGCACCATCTCTGTTACATCCCATAAGTTTTGATATATTGTGTTCTCATTTTCATCCACCTCAAAATATTTACTCATTTCTTCCTTGACCCACTTGTTTAAGAGTGTGTTGTTTAGCCTCTATATGTTTAAATTTTCTGGCCTTCTGCTTGTTGTTGATTTCCAGCTTCATTCCATTATAGTCCAAGAAAGTGTTTTTGTATAATTTCAATCTTCTTAAATTTATTGTGATTTGCTTTGTGACCCAGCATGTGATCTATCCTGGAGAATGATCCATGAGCACTTAAGAAAAATGTCTATCCTGCTTTTGTGGGGTACAGTATTCTGTAAATAATCTGTTAAATCTAGCTCATTTGTCATACTATTCAACATCTCTGTTTCCTTATTAATCCTCTTTCTAGATGTTCTATCCATTGAGGAAAGAGGTGTATTAAAGTCTACAACTATTATTGTAGAGGTGTCTACTTCTCCCTTCAGTGTTGTCAGTGTGTGCCTCATGTATTTTGTGGCACTATGGCTTGATGCTTAAATATTTGTTATTGTTATGACTTCTTGTTGAATTGTCCCTTTTATCAGCACATAGCACATAGTATCCTTCTTGTCTCTTTTAATTGTTTTACATTTGAAGTCTAATGTGTCTGATATTAGTATAGCTATGCACTCTTTTCTGATTGTTGGTTTTGTCAAATTTTTTTTCCAGCTTTTCACTTTCAACCTATTTTTGCCCTTCTGTCTAAAGTGAGATCCTGGCAGATAGCATATAGATGGGTTCTGTTTCTGACAATCCATTCTGCCAGCCTTTGTCTTTTGACTGGGGAGTTTTTTATTTAATCCATCAACATTTAATGTTATTACTTTAAAGGCAGTAATTCCTTCTACCTTTTTGTCTTTTGAATTTTAAATGTTGTATCTTATTATTTTTTCTCTCTCTCTTTACCGTCCTGATATTCTTCATTTCTAAACTCTTCTCCAACTTCTCTCTCCTGTCTTTTCCTATCTGCTTCTACTGTTCCCTTTAGTGTTTCTATAGAGCACGTCTCTTATTCACAAACTTTCTCAGTGTCTGTTTGTCTGAAAATATTTTAAACTCTCCCTCATTTTTGAAGGACAGTTTTGCTGGATATAGAATTCCTTGTTGGCAATTTTTCTTTCATTATCTTAAATATATCATACCACTGCCTTCTCACATCCATGATTTCTGCTGAAAAATCCACACTTCTTACTAAGCTTCCCTTGTAGCTGATGGATCACTTTTCTCTTCTGCTTTCACAATTCTTTCTTTGTCTTTGGCATCTGACAATCTATATGATTAGTGTCTTGGAGTAGGTTTATTCAGATCTATTCTGTTTGGGGTATGCTGCATTTCTTGGACCTGTAATTTTATGTCTTTCATAAGAGTTGGCAAATTTTCAGTGCTTATTTCCTCCATTATTCTTTCTATCCCTTTTCCCTTCTCTTCTCCTTCTGGGACACCCATAATATGCATATTCATGCACTTCATGTTCTCATTCAATTCTCTGAGACCCCACTCATATTTTTCCATTCTTTTCCCTATCTGTTCTTTAGTTTGTATATTTTCAGGTATTCTGTCTGTCTTCTGGCTCACTAATCCTTTCTTCTGCCTCTTCAAAGCTGCTGTTGTAGGTTTCCATTGTATTTTTTCTTTGTTCAATTTTGCCTTTCACTCCCAAAGGTTCTGCAATTTGTTTTTTCAAACTTTTGAGTTCTTCATTTTCACCTAGTGTCTTCTTTATATCCTTTATCTCTTTAGCCATATTTTCCTGCACTATTGATTTGATTTTTGATGTAATTTTGCATTCTGTTCAAACATCCTTAATTAGTTGTTTCAACTCCTGTATCTCATTTGAAATGTCAGTTTGTTGCTTTAACTAGACCACATCTTCATTTGACTTGTAATTTTTGCTGGTATTTAGGCATCTGATTTCCTCTATTAGTTTATTCTGGAGGTCATTTTCACTCTTTTATTTGGGATTTTTCTTGTTGGTTGGCTTTGTTTTCTACCTGTTCTTTGGCATTCAGTTCAATTTATTCTAGACCTCTAGCATAGCTTCTGTTTGATCAGAATTTTTCTGCTCTCGTTTTTCTGGTTCCTACCCTGCCTATATGTACCCTGTTTTGTGAGGAGGGTCTCCCCAGACATGATTGCCCTCAATCATATTTTCTCCTACCAGACAGGCCTTGGTCTCAGGAGGAGGGTATACTTAGTATCAAGTTTCCCTGAGGGGAGACCCAGCAGGTTGTCAGACTTTCCTATGAAGACTCTTGTTTCTGTGTTTCCCCTATCCTGCTTAGCAGGCGGTACTTGTCAACCAGCAACTCTTCACTGGTATCAAATGATGTTGTGCCTTCAATTCTCAGCCTGCCAGGGGCATGGTTGAGAGAGACTGAGATGGAAGATGGGCTTAAACCATTTCTATTTTGTGGCTCCTGGGGCCTAAATTCCTTGAAGGAAAGTCACCACTTGAAGTGGCCTCTGTCCCACTTTTCTTGGGGAAGGTACACCATTTAGAGAATTAGCTTCCCCACTTGATTCACTTCTTTGCCACTCAGACCTATCTCAACTCAGTCCTTGTGTGGGTTAGGTTAGCAATTGATAATGCCTGAAGTTTTCGCTAATGAACTATTTAGAATAATTTTTAAAAGAAGAAGAAATTTAAAAAAAGAAAAAAAAATCCCTTTTCAGAGCCAGTCCTCAGCCCCTACTTTTTGCCAGTCAAGAGCTAGGGTTGGCGCCAGGCTCTATGTGCCCTGTTTCCAGTTCTCTGGGCTTGCCCAACTCCAAACTCCTCCATTTTTATTTTATTTCATTTTATTTTTTTGTCAGCCCCACCTTCCATCTGCAGGGATTAAAACTGCAAGTGGAGTCTGGCTGAGCAAACCTTTCCTGTTCCCAGTGGAAACTATTTAAAGATGTGCTCTTTAAGGAATTAAATTATTCACCTAATTAGTTACTTGGTCTCTCAGACATACGTTAATTCTGCCCTTGCCAGGAGCAGGGTTGGGGGGTGCTGCTAAGGTCTGAGAATGCCAGCAGTTCTATCTAATGAGGTATAAGTAAGTTAGAGCAACAAAACAAAACAGAGTAAAAGAAAAGGAAAAAGAAAATCCTTTTCAAAGCCTGACTCCAGAGCCCTAGGTTTGCTAATCAAGAGCCAGAGTTGGTACCCAGCTCTATGTGTCCCTGTTATCTTGGAGCTCATACCTTTTCCAGTATGTTGAGCTTGTTCAATTAAAAAAGCCTCTATTTTTCTTTTTAATTTTGTCATACCCTCCCCCTCTCTACTGGGGCAAAGACTCTGGGTTCCTTTCATGCTTGCCCCTGGTTTATCTTTGCTCAGAGCTTACACTCAGCAGTCAAAATTTGTTGATTAGTTCTGCAACTGTAGTTTGATTGGGCTACCTTCCTTGCTTCTAGTAGGGAGGGCTTCTTTTCCCCTTAGGGAACCAATTCTGAGATGGCCTGTGTGCCAGTGTGGGGGGGGGGGCGGTCACCAGCCTCTACAGCTTGGGAGACTAACAATTCTGTATAGTATTATTACACAATAAATAAAACATATAATAAAATACAATATTATTTAGTTAGGCCCACCTGATCCCACATAAAATAGAGAAAAAATCTGTTTACTTTGGTGAGGAGATGTGTCATCAAGGAACTGTAGGCAAATAATCTTTGCAAGAAAAGACCAGTTTGCAGTGAGAAAGGTGACTTTAGCTTTTATAGTTCAAGTAGACAAAGGAATGGCAAAGGTCCAGAAGAAAGAAAAAAAGAAAAAGAAAAAAACTGAGTAGAAGTCACAGGATTCATTAAAATTGAGTAATGGTTGCCTGCTTCATTTTGTTTCATCAGTGTATCCTGTTATCTGCTAGGCCCCTCTCTCTCTGTTGACCATTCATTCCTTTGGTCTTGTCCATCAAAGGAAGAAAGGTATTGATACATATTCCATGTGAGTTTCATCCTGCTTTGAGTGATATCTTATCCCTACAAGCAGAATGGGGAAAATATGTCATTAAGGTAACCAAGAACCAAGAATAAATCATTGAGATTAATTGTAGTAAATTATGCCTGCAAGAACTTTTAGGCTTGAAATAAATCAAAGCTACTTGAATGAAATTATTATAAGCACCTCTAGCTACTAAAGACAATACTAAACATTTTCCAGCTAAAGGATTATATTGAACATTCTTCTAATCATCTAACTATCAGGATCTTGGCCATTCCATCCATTCCAAACTGGTGCATGATATGTGCCTGGTCACTGAAGTCACCCAGAGTTGTCCCAGACAATTCTTGGCCATGTACTAGCTGCCCTGGAGGACTAATTAAATTTCACACCTCACCACACCACTATCTTGCCCCACCTCTGCTGAGGTTACTCTTTACCCTAGTATTTTATTGTAAATATTTTATTATGGAAATGTTCAAATGTACATTAAAGAAATAAAACAGTATAAAGAAGCCCTATGTTTTCTTCATTCGACTTCAGGAATTATCAATTTTATCAATATTTTGTCAATTTTGCCAATTTAATCATTACACTTATAAATAAACAGTTTAGTTTATTACATTTTATTTTTACTGTAAAATATGGCATTGGTCTTTACTAAAAAAGATGGATTAATATATACATAATACTTCACAATTTCTTTGCCCCCAAATTGTATTAGCTGTTAAATCTCTACAGTTTTAGGGGCTTATAACGTTATACTCTGCTCTGTAATCATAATTTCCCTTTTGATGCAATGTGAATGGTGTAGAGTGACTGAACTCAGAATGACTCTAAGAATCAGAAAGATCAGACTTTTGGAGGAATCACAAAGACAAATCATATTTACAGAAAGCTCTCTGTGCTTTTGGTGTAAAGATGATCAGAGCAACTTTTCACTGTGAGCCTATGAATGGCTGCCTATTTCCACTGACCAGGGTGAAGTATACAAAGATGAAGTCACACCTTAAATCCCAAGTCAAATCTCTCTAGATGATAATGGTCACTGCCCCTTTTTGAATTAGCATTGAACCAGCCTTCCTGGAAGAACACAGTCAACCGTACCCAGCAGCTGGTACTGCAATGAGGAAATCCCTATATTTTCTCTTTGACTTTTGAATTCATCAAAAGACCTGCATTACCTCCCCCAACACCTTCACACTGTATCAAATCTGAGTTTGTTCATAGCTCAGATGGCATTACAATGTCAAAGGACAAATCTGCTCTGACATGGCAACTCCTTTCAAAAGCAGACAGCTATAGCAGTAAGCGGAAGAGAACTAATGATGATCAGCCAAATGGCCTCCGCCAGAATGTAGGTCAGGACCTTTCCATATCACCACCCAAAATCCTCACACTTCACACTTCTGTGGTAGCTTCTGCTCAATTGCTGGTACATTTTGAGCACTCAGTAAATGTGAGCAGCTATTACATTTATTACTACTGCTATTTTTCTTTTCTCAAGCTAGGTGTCTGGATAGTCACTGAGGTCAAGAGATATTACTTCTTGGCTTTAAATTTTGTTCCTCAAAAATCTTAAGATATTTTCTATGTATGCTGATCAGACTTGCTTTTAGAAGGAATTAGAATATAAACTCACGAAGCAAGCTCTTTTTCACACTTCAAATGTAAACTTAAATAAGTTAGATTTTTTTTTCAGTAAATTGAAAATACGTGTTCAGGAACTGACACTAGCATTTTCCTGAAGGAATATATGTGATTCTCTCTTTAAGCCATGGTCCTTCAAATTTACCTTTTCCCCATGACCCCTAAGAAAGTTGGTCAGAACTAATTTTCAAGAGAACTTGTCTCTCATTTAGAACCAAATCACATTCTCTCAAGTAATTGGAACAGGAATATAAGGTTTCCTGCTTCTTGGAAGCAGCTGTAGGTGTGCCTTCTGAATAATTCACTGGCTTCCTGGTTCTATGCCTTTGGACCTTAGGTCTCATAGCACAATCCTCATATTCTTCAAGATCCTTACAGGGGTTTCTCCACCTTTCTCCAAGGTTTCAACCAGGGATTCTAGGTGCATATATCCCTATCTAGCCCCAGAGCAGAGAATAGAAGTCACAAAGAGGGCCAGGGAAGACAGAGCATACAGGAGAGGCTGAACTGTTCCAAGAATGGTCAGTTCTAAAAGCAGAGGACACCTGGGGAGGAGGTTATCATGGGTGTGAGAACAGGAGAGGCTGTCTAGAGACTAGGGAGAGAGTGAAGCAGACTCACTTTCAGACATATATTGAGAAGAGGTGGGACTAGAATGTGAGAATATGATAGGGAGAGAACATGAAATAGAGTGATCCATTCAGAGATAATTTTTCACTGTTCTCCTGCTAAGTTCAGAGTACTGTTAATGCCATTATTCCTTTCTACACCTAATCTGTGGCCCCTGAAGCCAAAGTATTTTCAGTGCATGTTTGTAAGAGCCAGTGGATCATCTATGAACAAATTCTGCCCCGAAAATAGGCCTCTTCTGGGTGATATTTCCTTTGTTCTCAAGTTCTCTTCCTCTCTGCCCTGCAGATGGCTTAACCAATGCCTAGAAAGAGAAGGGCTCAAGGGAAACATTGAATCAAAGCATCTGAACAAGGAATGAACCAGCATGAAACAGGCAGGGAGTTGCAAGTCACACTGTCCTCCAGTGAGGGCTTGTGGTTTCCCAGCCAGGCCACTATGCCTGAGCAAGGGTTAGAAGCTTATGCAAAGGTAAAAAAATGATTTCCTCAATATGTGCTAGAAATTGATCTTATGTCTCAAGGACAAGCCATAGGAGCAGATTAGCAGTATTGGAAGAATACCAAAGATGTAAATAAAAGACCCTTATACCTAATGCAGGAGTCCTTACTAGCAGTGCCTGGTAGAGAGTCCTAAGAATTTTACCTGTGGGAGAATCACTAAAGAGACTAGAAATAACTGTCTTAAAACAAAGTAATATTACTCTTACGTTTTTCCTGGCATTAAACCATACTTTTTTCTTTTTTATTTCTTAATATGGACACTGCCTTTAGGTCTGTCCTGAGGTTAAAAAAGATGAAGTAGAAATTCTCAAATTCTCTACACTCTGCTAGGAAGTTTAGAAAACCTAGACTCCTACCTCTTGTATTTTGGTTTATAGTTCAAGTCCTAGAATAAGTTATTAAATGTTTTATTGGTTACCTTTTGCTGTGTCCTCTATAATATTCCTGCATTTTTCTCTCTCTCATTACATTTCATTTCTTTTTTTGAATCATATTTGATAGGAGAGGGTTTTTTTTTTTGGTTTTTTTAATCCATATATTTTATTCATCCATCAATAAGGTAGAAAAAAGGAGCATAAGACACAAGGTTTTCACAATCACACAGTCATGTTGCAAAAGCTATATCGTTATACAATCATCTTCAAGAAATACGGCTACTGGAACAAAGCTCTACATTTTCAGGCACTTGCCTCCAGCCTCTCCATTACACCTTAACTACAAAGGGGATATCTATATAATGCATAAGAATAACCTCCAGGATAACCTTTCTACTCTGTTTGGAATCTCTCAGCCATTAACACTTTATTTTGTCTCATTTCACTCTTCCCCCTTTTGGTAAAGAAGGTTTTCTCAAGCCCTTGATGCTGAGTCCCAGTTCATTCTAGGATTTCTCTCCCATGTTGCCAGGAAGGTCCACACCCCTGGGAGTCATGTGCCATGTAGAGAGGGGGAGGACAGTGAGTTTGCTTGTCGTGTTGGCTGAGAGATAAGCCACTTCTGAGCAACAAAAGAGGTTCTCTGGGGATGACTGTTAGGCCTAATTTTAAGTAGGCTTAGCTTATCCTTTGTGGGGCTAAATTTCATATGGAAAAAACCCCAAGATTGAGGGCTCAGCCTATTACTTTGGTTGTCCCCACTGCTTGTGAGAATATCAGGAATTCTCCGCTTGGGGAAGTTGAATTTTCCCCCTTTCTTGCCATTTCCCCAAGGGGACTTTGCAAATACTTTTTATTCACTGTTCAAATCACTCTAGGATTTATCAGGGCATCACTCTGGACAAACCTACAAAATCTCATGCCTTACTCAAGGTTCCATGTACTTATGGTGTTCAATTAAGCTGTCCACATAAGTTATATTAGGAAATACACTGGTCAAAATATAAATTTTGTAACAAATAAACATTTTTTGCTTTAGTCTCACACATAAGTTAAAGTTTTAAAATATGAATTGCCATCTATTTTTGACACCCTGCAGTATTAACATGCCTTTGTTCTTCCTCATGCAAAAACATTTTTTAATTTGTACATTTAGTCACTGTCATTATATACTCTAGGCATTCCTAGATTATACCATTTCAGTCTTTATCGTCTATCTTTCCTTCTGATTTCATTTGTGCCCCCAGGTCTCCTCCCTCTATCATTCTCACATTCAGCTTCATTCAGTAGTCTAACATTATTGTATAACAGTTAGGTAATATTGTGCTATCCATTTCTGAATTTTTACAATAAGTCCTGTTGCACAATCTGTACCCCTTCAGCTCCAATTACCCAATATCTTACCCTATTTCTATCTCTTGCTAGTCTCTGTTCTTAACTGAACTTCTCCAAGTTCATTCACTAATGTCAGTTCATATCAGTGAGACCATACAATATTTGTCCTTTTGTTTCTGGCTAATCTCACTAAGCATAATGTCCTTAACATCCATCCATGTTGTTACATACTTCATAACTTTATTCTGTCTTACAGCTGCATAATATTCCATTGTTATGTAAATACCACAGCTAGTTTAGCCACTCATCTGTCGATGGACATTTTGGCTGTTTCCATCTCTTGGCAATTTGTAAATATTCTGCTGTAAACATTGGTGTGCAAATGTCTGTTTGTGTCCTTGACCTCATATCCTCTGAGTAGACACCTAGCATCGGTATTGCCATGTCATATGAAATTCTATACTTAGCTTCCTGAGGAACCACCACACTGCCTTCCATAGTGGTTATACCACTTAACATTCCCACCAACAGTGGATAAGTGTGCTACATCCTCTCCAGCACTTGTTGTTTCTGTTTTATTGATAATGGCCATTCTGGTGGGTGTGAGATGATATCTCATGGTTTTGATTTGCATTTCCCTAATAGCCAGGAAAGTTGAGCATCTTTTCATATGCCTTTTGGCCATTTGTATTTCCTCTTCTGAGAAGTGTCTGTTCATGTCTTTTGCCCATTTTTTAATTGGTTCTCTGTCTTTTTGTTGTGGAGTTGAATAACCTCTTTATATATTCTGGATACTATACCTTTATCTGATATATTGTTTCCAAATATTGTCTCCCATTGTGTAGGTTGTCTTTTTACTTTCTTGATGAGATTATTTGATGCACCAAACTGTTTAATTTTGAGGAGTTCCCATTTATTTATTTATTTCTTCAATGCTTGTGCTTTGGGTATAAGGCCTAGGAAAATGCCTGCTGTTATAAGATTTATAAGATATTTCTCTAAATTTTCTTCTAAAAGTTTTATGGTCTTAGATCTAATGCTTAGGTCTTTGATCCATTTTCATTTAATTTTTGTGTAGGGTATGAGATATGGATCCTCTTTCATTCTTTTGCATGTGGATATCAAGTTTTCTAGGCATCATTTATTGAAGAGACTGTCCTGTCTCAGGTGAGTTGGCTTGACTGCCTTATCAAAGATCAATTGTCCATAGATGAGAAGGTCTATATCTGGACACTCTATTTGGTTCCATTCATCAGTATATCTATCTTTATGCCAATACCATGCTGTTTTGATCACTGTAGCTTCATAATACACTTTAAAGTCAGGTAGCATGAGACCTCTGACTTCATTTTTCTTTCTCAGGATATTTTTAGCTATTTAGGATACCCTGCCCTTCCAGATAAATTTGGTTATTGTTTTTTCTATTTCTGAAAAATAAGTTTTTGGGATTTTAATTGGTATTGCATTGAATCTGTAAATCAGTTTAGGTAGAATTTACATCTTAATTATATTTAGTCTTCCAATCAGTGAACACAGTATGCCCTTCCACTCATTTAGGTCTTCTGTAATTTCTTTTATCAATTTCTTGTAATTTTCTTTGTATAGGTCTTTTGTATCTTTAATTAAATTTATTCCTAAATATTTTATTCTTTTGGGTGCAATTGTAAATGGAATTTTTAAAATGATTTCCCACTCAGATTGCTCATTACTAGTGTATAGAAATACTACAGATTTTTGAGTGTTGATCTTGTAACTTGCCACTTTGCTGTACTCATTTATTAGCTCTAGTAGTTTCACTGTGAATTTTTTTTCGAGGCTTTTGACATATAATATCATATCAGCTGCAAACAGTAAGAGTTTTACTTCTTCCTTTCCAATTTTGTTGCCTTGTATTTCTTTTTCTTGTCTAATTGCTATGGCTAGAACTTCCAACACGATATTGAATAATAATGGTGATAGTGGACATCCTTGACTTATTCCTGATCTTAGGCGGAAAGTTTTCCATTTTTACCCATTGAGGATAATGTTAGCTGTGGGTTTTTCATATATTCCCTTTTTCATATTGAGGAAGTTCCCTTCTACTCCTATCCTTTGAAGTGTTTTCAACAAGAAGTAATGTTGAATTTTATCAAATGCCTTTTCTGCATCAATCAAGATGATCATGTGGTTTTCTGCTTTGATTTGTTGATAGAAGAGTTTTAAACTTTATTGACATTTTCAAAGAGATACTTTTTAATTTTTTTGGTGGGGGTGCATGGTCTGGGAATCGAACCCAGGTCTCCTTCATGAAAGGTGGGCATTCTAACCACTGAACTACCCATGTATCCTTAAAGAAATATTTTTTAAATATGTTTTTATTTTAGTTTTGAATTTTTTAATTTAAAAAATATGTTTTTCTATTTGCCTTCTTTTTCCAATTTTCCCACATTTTATTTTGCTTTGTTTTCTAAGTTTTTGAGTTTTAAGATTTTCCAGGATTCTTAGCTTGGAATTGGTGGGCATTTTAGAGTGCATATGGTTAGACTACATGGGATCTAGCAACCCATTTTATGCTATGTGCATTTTCTGATAAGAATGTTCAAAGCTTTCATACTCAGAACATTCTATAAATTAATAATTACTCATTTGGCCTAGCTATACTCATTCTTTTATTTAAAGAAAAAGAAACTTCATTGGCCCACTAAATGCATGATCTATAGTAATGTCAGTTCTTTGCATTAAGTTACTTCTCAGTTCACTTCAATTTGGCCTCCCCTCCCATCACTCTCCTGAAGTATCTTTCCAAAGCTTCTCACCAATATCCAGTAATTGAATAGATGCTTCTCAGTATTCATCTTATTTAATATCTGAGCACCACTGAACTGTGGTGATCATTCCCTTTACTTACTTGGCCTCAAGGAATGCCATTGTTCTTGTTTTTGTATTCTCCATCTCTAAGAAGTCCTTCACAATCTTTGTTTTTTCTTCCATATCTACCCAACTGTTAAATTATACATTATTTAAAATATATTAAATATAATATAAGTTAAATCTCCTTATATATATTCTAGCACTCCTTATTTTCTCAGCCTGAATTCTTGCCTATGCTATCACAACAAATCCTAGATTCTCAACAACCATCAGTGTGCCAAAGACAGCTATTTTCCAACTTCTCTAGGCTTTTGAACCATATATCCATCTGAATAATTGCAATTTCTTTTGGATAACAATTGTAAACACTAAACTCAACATGTACAAATTTAACTGGTAGTCTCCTTCAACTGTAGTACTCCAAATAAAAGTAATAACCAGTATAACCCACAGTTACTGGAGCAAGAAGCCTGGGCATCCTCTTAGATACTTTCCTCTCTCACATTATTCTGTGTGGTCAAGTAAAAAGCGGGCTAATAGAAATCTTGGAAATTTGTTATTAGAAAATTAGTAGACATATTATTGAGAACACTTTCAGTGTATATAGTAAATATATGCATACATTTACATATACAAGTAGTGGGTTTAAAGTGTATTGCAATGATTTACAGAAAGCATAAACCTATACTGTAGTGCATAGCAGAGGACATAAATGTTGAAAAGAAAATATTCATTTAAATAAAAACTTATGGCATTAGAACCCACAGTTATTAGAGTTCTGACAAGTGTAATCCACACTGATGCATGAAAAAGCAATCCCAGGGGTGCATGAGTGATTCAGTGGTAGAATCCTCACCTTCCATGCGGGATACCCAGGTTTGATTCCCGGACCATGCCCCCCCCCAAAAAAAAGGCAATCCCAGTTACATTTTTGGGACCTGGATTGACTCTATGGCAGTAGCACACTGATAAGCTTCTTATTGTGGAATACACAGATTCTGCTCCTGCAATCATTGGTCACGTTCCAGGTAACTAACAACACCCAAGACTCCTTCCACTTCATCCTCACGGGCATCCCTGGATTTGAGGCCTCCCACATCTGGATCTCCATCCCCTTCTGCTGCCTCTACACCATCTCCATTGTGGGCAACACCACCATCCTCACCGTCATCCACACAGAGTCATCCCTGCACCAGCCCATGTACCTATTTCTCTCCATGCTGGCCCTCACTGACCTGGGTCTCACCCTCACCACCCTGCCCACGGTCATGCAGCTCCTCTGGTTCAATGCCCAGAAAATCAGCTTTGAAGCCTGCTTTGCACAGGTATTTTTCATTCATGCATTTTCTTTCATGGAATCCTTTGTCCTGCTGGTTATGTCTTTGATTGCTATGTGGCCATCTGCCGCCCCCTCCATTACACCTCTATCCTCGCCAATGAAGTCATTGGCAAGATTAGGTTATATATAATTTGCTACTGTGTGCTGGCTGTTCTTCCTTCCCTGTTCCTTCTCAAGTGCCTGCCCTTCTGTGGCTCCCGCCTCCTCTCTCACTCCTACTGCCTCCACCAGAGCAATGATTCACCTGGTCTTTGCTGACATTCGGGTAAACAACTGGTATGGATTTGCTCTGGTCTTGCTTATTATTGTGATGGATCCATTGCTCATTATGCTCTCCTATACACTGATCCTAAGAAGTATCTTGAGCAGAACCAGAAAAAAAGAAAAAAAAGACCTCTGCTATTTTGAAAAGCTGAAACACCATTTTGAAGCTTTAATTTTTCATTATTAATTCTTAGATGAAGTTGATCATTGCTTTATTCTTGTTTGTAATTGCATTTTTCTTTGGCTGTGAACTGTGTCATATTCTTCCCTATTAACCTATTGTGATATTGATATTGATAAATATTGATACATTTACTTTTTCTATATTTAAGATATTATTTCCTGCTATTGAATGTTTTCATCAATGTTATTTTGGAAGTTTCTTTTAAATTTTATTATTTTTCTGTTTTAGAGAAAAATGTAATATTTTTGTTTCAGTTCACTTGTCTTTTGCTTTGTGACTTTTATTTTGCTGCAAATTTTAGAGAGTCTTCCCTATTTAGGAATTTAAATGTTTATATTTTCTGTTTATATTTGGTCTTACTGATTTACATTTAATTAATTAACTTGGAAATTAGTGTTGTGTGAATTGTGATGTGAGTCACCAAATAACTAATTACTGAAAAATTATGCTACCCAACTTAGTTTTGATACGTCTTGCCAATTATTTATTTTATAGATATATTCAAAAACTTTTCTCATACTATTTCCAGAAGTTCACTGCAATTTCAAGGCTTTTTGAAATTGATGTACAACATTCCTTTAACCTACAAATGTTATGCCCCGTCTAACTCTGCCCCACTTTCAGTCTGCCTATAGAAGAGTGTATTTCAGAAGTAATTTTCAAGACATTGAACATTCCAAGAATATGTATATAGTTTCAGATTCCATTCAACTAGCTGTGAGAACAGGGGTTTAGTGTGGTTTCTTGACTTGTGGCTCTGTGGTAGACACCAAATGCAGCAGAAGCTTTCAATGGCAAACCTGACTTTCTGCCTTCTTAGTTGGAATCCAGTTCTCCAGATGTTCCTTCATGTAGTCATTGACAAGATTGGGTTAGCCATCATTGCTGCTGTGTGCTGGCCATTCTTCCCTTCCTATTCCTTCTCAAGTGCCTGCCCTTCTGTGACTCCCATCTTCTCTTTTAGCCCTACCTACTCCACTAGGACATTATTCTTCTAGTCTGTGCTGACATCTGAGTAAACAGCCAGTATGGATTTGCTCAAACCTAGCTTATTATTATGATGGATCCACTGCTCATTGTGTTTCCCTATACACTGATCCTGAGAAGTATCTTGACTACAGTGACCTAGACTGAAAGATTCCACACCTTCAATAACTGCCTGGCCCACATTCTGGTCATCCTGGTCCTCTGTCTGCCCATGATGAGACTGTCCATGAATGTGCACTAAAGATTGGAATGTTAAGTTTGAGGAATACTTTTCTTTCAGCAATATGGAGTCAAGAGCAGAGGGCACCTGTCATCAAAACAGTAAATAGAATACATGGGAGCAGGAATAGGGAGTAAGAAAGAATGGTTTAGTTAAATAAAGGAATAGAAATTAACAGCCCTAGTGCTTTCTTTTTTTCCTCTTTCTTAAACTGAATTTTGCTGTTTATAGGCCACATGGCTTTGGGGAAAAAGTGTTTAAATAAAAGATTTCAGAATATAATTCCTATTCTGCCTTCCACAAAGCAGTGTTTTTATTATGTATGTGTTAAGGTTCAAGGTTCTGCTTTAAAAACTCAAAATATTGATAATTGTATAGAAATGCTTATTGAAGCTATAATATATTCATGCCCTCATAAGTAATTTCTAAAGCAACTGTCAGTTTTTAATTAAACATAGGTGCTCTTGTAATCTTAATTTGCAATAATGAAAGGCAACTTTCATAAATTAGGAGGTCACACAAAAGAAAGAAACACAGTTGTGGATATTGCTGCTACATGTAAAAGAAAAGGAACATTATTTATTACCAAAAATCAAAGTGGAAGGAGCTTAAGGATTTGTGAAACTGTTGAGTTAATTTGAAAGACAGAGTCGCCTTAAACTCAGTGGGGATCCTGGGATTGTAAAAGATGGAAACTATTTCTAGGAGAAGATGGTACATGCAATGAAAGCTAGAAAACAGACACCTATGCAAGATAAGCATAAAAAATACCTTGAGGGCTGAGAGTATGAATATAGAAACAATTGATAATTGTATAAATTAGACTTGTCTTCTATTCTGCTTAAGCTGTGCTCAGTTATTGGGGTAGACATCTTTGATTCATCGTCAAGGCTTGTTAACAAGTGACCTGAGAAAGTTGTGTAACTTTTGAAGGTAGTGTTTCTTTATATGTAAAAAAAAAAAAAAAAAACCTCCATAACTGGTTTTAAGTAATATTAAGTAGAAAACACATACAAACTGCCTTACATATGTAGCAAAGCTTTGGTAAAAGAACATGAAGTCAAGAAATAGACCACTCTTATGAAAATTTAAATAGTATCAGTGGGGATAAGAAATAGCAGCTGTGATAAGAGGCTCTCAGTGCAAATAAAGAGACACCACTGTTTAGAGAACACATCACTCTTGACAAATGTTATTTTCTCCCCATCATGAATCCCATTCTAACAATTATGGTTTCAGTTGTACTCCCCATAGGACGTACATGAAGTGCCTGGAAAGAATGTCCACTAACCCACCTGGGATATCTCTTACCTGTACTTCCCACCTCTTACCTTTTAGAACGTAAGCAAGACTATATTCAGTATTCTCAACACAGGGAACATCTAGGAATAAAGAGGATTAAGTATGGAAGTTCATGTGGATTAAGAATTCTTCTAGAGAAATCTTAATCTTTTAAGATCCTATAATAAATTCTTAAATAAGTGGCTCACCACACATTGAACACTTTCCTAACTTTTGTACTATTCTCCATCACCACCACCACTACCCACACACATTCACACACTCATACGTGCATACAGTGCACACATTAACTTGCCTGGTAGTATTCTCTATCTTACTAAATGCCAACTTTTTCCATATGTTACCAATTTAATAACCTGGAACTATGTCTATCAGTGTATCTCCAGGAACAAGTAGAGATCATGGCTTATGCTCAATGTCAAATGAATATGTATTGGTTATATGACTAAACACTTGACACGGCCTTTTTTAGTTATTAGAACTTCCCATTCAAAGAGTCAACAAAACCTTGCTTATTAGATAACTTTTTAAATCTCTTATCTTCCTCCACCTCCACTACTAAATAATCTGTCTATATAACCATCATCTCTTGACTGAGATATTTCAGTGTATTAACAGGTGCTCATGCATTTGCTCTTGTCAACATATCTTAAAGCTGCAATAATTTTAAGAAAAATAATTACAGATAATTATATTAATTATCTATGAAATAACCTTTCACGTGGCTTCCACTGCATTTAGAGCAAAATTAGACCATTTCAACAGGGTGTACAAGACTGTGTGATCTGTCACTGACCTCTGTACCTGCAATTTATATCACTCTTTTCACTTTCGTTATGAGCTACAACAATTGTGTACTTCTTTCATTCTTTACAACAGAAATCAGCTTTCAATTCATAGTTTACTGCATGCTAGTACATCTCTCTGTAATGATTATTTCCCCTTCTTGGTCAACCTTTGCCCCCACCTGACTATCTTCATCTCCTCATTTAAATTTTATCCTTAGAATTGCCTTATAACTGAGACTTTAGTTTACCCCAAGTATTTGGAAAAATTTCCTAGCTAAACTCTCTCAAATAGCCTCTACTTCATCATTTTAATATTTAGCACTCTCTTCCTGGAATGATCTTAGTTGTGCATTGAAAAATAAGGAGGGAACTTAGCAGTCTCAGGAATTGTTGTAATTCCTTATTTTTCACATTTATCAACACATTATGTTGAATAAAAATAAAAGACTGCTCCATAATCATGTCTGAACACACAACATTTTCCAAGACACAAAACATAAACATCCTCCCTTCAGCTAATTATAGCAACTCCTTACCACTTACAGCATTAGCCTCACCTTGCTGTCTCCATTGTAAGAATTAAGATACCCACTCATAGAATCCCCCTCCCTTCCTGTTAGCATCTAATCCTGAGCAAAGTTCTACATTCTTAAATCTGTCCCAAATCACCTAAAACAAATCTCTAACCTATTAAAAAGCTTTTTCTAACACTCTCTTACTGTGATACCCAGGGTTCCAATGATGTGTGCTATCCCTTGCTGCAATAAGCAATAAAACCTATAGTTCAGGTGAAGCTATATTCCTGGTGGTTTTAGTCTGTTAAAGGGATGCCCTGAATTCCACTTCATGACACGGTGGTATAGCTTATGTCAAACCAATACTTCTGCTGAAAACTAGAAAAACAGATTTAAAAATAATTACACAATCAAATGAATAAATAGGTGCCTGTATGTACATATGTAAATGTTATATTTGTGTAGATGTGTAAATATATGAATTACAACTGTGTCAGCACCTTAATTTTAGCCAAGTGAGACCCATTTCAGATTTATAAATTACAGAAAAGATAATAAATTAGCGTTGTTTTAAGACCCTAAATTTTTTTACAAAAGCCATGGAAAACTAATACAGTGATATAGACCTTTCCCTTCTCAAAATCATTTTTCTCAGGACAAGGGAATTTTCATCTTTGCTCTTTAGATACTTGGTAGTCCCTTTGATGTGGAAAACAATTGCTGGGAAATGATGTATCTTTTTAGTAAATACTGGCTGCCTCTCCTCTTTCAGGGACCCCCAAACTTACTGGTTATGGAAAAGCATAAAAGAGTGTGATCAGGACTCAGCAAAAGTCCCTAGAATGGCATCATTTGCTCTTTATGTTTTGGTGTGTGATCTTTGATATCTGCTCTAGCTGCTGGAATGCAACACACCAGAGATGGACTGACTTCCAATAAAAGGGGATTTATTTAGTTGACATATAGTTCTTCAGAGGAAAGGCAGCTAACTTTCAACCTGTTCTTTCTTAAGTGGGAAGGCATGGGGTGATACCTGCTGGCCTTCTCTCCAGGCCTCTGGGTTCCAACAACTTTCCCTGGGGTGATTTCTTTCTACATCTCTAAAAGCCTGGGCTGAGCTGTGAGTGCTGAGATGTGGTATGCTGAGCTGCTTGGGCTATGCTATGTTGAGTCTCTCATTTAAGCACCAGCCAATTAAATCAAACATCATTCATTGCGGCAGGCACACCTCCTAGCCGACTGCAGATGTAATCAACAACAGATGAGGTTCATATGCCATTGGCTCATGTCCACAGCAATAGAGCTAAGCACCTTCACCTACCCAAGTTGACACCTGAATCTAATTACCACAATATCAGTCGGGGCACTTTCTGATTAATCACTTTCTTGAGCCACATACAGGTAGATTATGTCATATAGCTTCAGTGGGTGTAGTTTTGGAATGTCCTCATTTCCCGTCAGTTATCTAAAATACCCCCCTTTTAAACATTTAAAGGGCATAAGACTGCTCACTTTCTTAATGTTTGCTAGCATGAAGACTGGGTGCTATCTTAGTTTCCAGGCTGCTTTGAGAAATACCACACATTGTGGACTTATACAATGAAAATTTATTGGCTCACAGTTTCAGAAGTTGGAAGGCTTACTTACTCCCAGGCCTGGACGCATTCTGGCTAGATAGTGATCCTTTGAGTTCCTTGGCTTTCTGGTCACACGGCAATGTTTTCTCCTCTCTCTTTCATGTTCCCACTAACTTTTGGCTTCCAGCTCTAACCTGTGGATTTCTCTTTCTAATGATTCCAGTAATAGGATTAAGATCCATCTAGGTCCAAGTGGCCACACCTTAACTGAAAAGAAGCTCTTCAAAAGGTCCTATTTCACCGAGGATTCAGACCCACAGAAATGTGATTAAGATTAAGAACATGTTTTATCTGGGATATATAATTCAATTTAACATAGACATTTTGGTGTCACACAGACATTCCAAGATGATTATGAGTTAATGCTTTACTCATATTGCCTAATTTATATCTTCCACCATGGGCAAGAAATGTCTTAATAATTACACTTAATAAGAAGCTGCTAGACATACCTGAAAGAAAATTGTTTTCAAGAACGTGGTGGTTAAATACTTTGACTTTGGAATCTCAAAATAATTATATTCAAATCCCTGTTCTGCAACTTGCTTAAAATTGATGTGACCATGACAAATGTCTTAGCCTCTCTAATTCCAAGTTTATATAAAAATAAATGACAACAATTCCTTCTTCTAAGAGTCTTTAAATACTAGCTGAAACTTAACTCAGATTCTAAGAGTAGGCATTTTTTTTTAATTTTTTTAATCGAAATGATTAATGCTAATGATTTAATATAAAGACATCACAGGACTAGAAATACTTCAAGATCAGTTGAGAAATGCTTATTGTTCTGCAGGTTATTGACGTACAAAATGATAGTACAAGAAGAACTGCAATCTATTTCTCTTCACTTTTGAGATTTTGGTTATGACCTGTACCGCTCACTAGAGATGCTGCTATCAAATTCAGATGCCATTCAATAGGACGAGTAAGGCACATCTTAATGGGGCTCAAAATGTCTGAAGAGTAGGCATTTTGCTATTTATATTGCAAAATCATATAAACAGTAATTATAATCTTTATAACTAACATAATTATGGTTATGTCGGGAATGTTTCATGGCCTTGAAGTAAACTGCCAAAAGTATTATCATAAAAAAAGCTCTGTGGATAAAACATCAGACTGTGTAACACAGTGAACCTTGTTGTATATGATGACTGTGGTTAATAGTGCAAATATAAGACGTTCTTTCATGAATAATAATACATGTGCATCGCTATTACAAGGTGTTAATGATAGGGTGGGAAAAACCACACCTAAGGCAATCTATGTACTAGAGTTTACAGTAATATTTTAATATTCTTTCACTAATTGTAACAAAGTATCATACCAATTCACAATATCAACAATAGGGTGGTATTTGCGAGCAATGTATTTTTTACATGACCTTTATGTAAATCTAAAAGTTCTCTAATTTAAAAATTATCATTAAAACAATATGCTAAATTTTAACATAATGCTTTAATAATATGTAAAATAGTATGCTAAATGAAAGACACAAAGTATGACATAGTCTGTAATTTCATTTGTAAAAATTGTAAATATAACTAAATCTATAGAGACAGAATCAGATTGTAGTTAACTAGGGCTGGATAAGGATAGAGGAATTTAGAGGTGACGGCTAAGGGGTATGGGGTTTTTCTTTTTGGAGTAATGAAACTGTCCTAAAATGTTGCACATTTCTGTAATTATGCTAGAAGCCATTGATTATACACTTTGGATGAGCGTATGGTATGTGAACATATCTCAGTAAAACTGCTTTTAAAAAAAGGCCTCTGCTATTTTAAAAAGTTAAAATGCCATTTACATGTTCTAATTTTCCATTATTAGATTTTTGATTGAGGTTGATCACTATCTTATTCTTCTTCATCCCTGTGTTTCTTCTATTGTGAACTTTGTCATATTCTTTCTTTTTAATCTATTGAGGTATTTATATTGATGAATGTTGATATATTTAATTTTTCTATGTTTGAGATATGATTTTCTTCTATCTTCTGTTTTAATCAACGTTGTTTTAGAAGTTTCTTATAAATTTTGTCATTTTTGTGTTGTAAATAAAAATGTAATATTTTTCGTTCACTCCCACTTGTCTTTTACTTGGTGATTTATTTATTTTTTACTGCTAATTTTAGAGAATATCTCCATTTTAAGACATAAATATTTATATTTTTCTGTTCTATTTGGTATTAATGATTACATCTAATTACTTAAGGCACACCAAAATCAGTTTGCATGAACTTAAGGTGAGTCAACAAAAAACTAATAATTGAAAATTTTCCTTTCCAACTTAATTTTGATATGTCTTCCCATTTTGTATTTATAAATTTATTAAATGCATTTCTACTACTATTTCAGAGAATCACTGCAAAATGAATGCTTCTTGAAATTGATGCATAACATTCCCTTTACCTATAGCTCTATTGCCCCCTCTAACACTGCCCAGTTTCAGACTGCCTACAGAAGAAAGCATTTCAGAAGTAATTTTCAAGAGATTGTACATTCCAAGCATAAGCATATAGTTTCTGATCACATTCAATTAGCTGTGAGAACAGGGACTCAATGTGGTCTCCTGACTTGTGGTTATATGGAGGACACCAGGGGCAATAAAGACTCTCACTGGCAAAGTGGACTCTCTGGCTTCTCAGTGGGAACCCAGGTCTCGAGATACTTCTTCATGCAGCCCTGCAGGGACCCATCACACCTCCCTCCTCTCGAGCCTAGAGATCAGCAAAAGCTTATAACAACACGACAGCCCCCAGAGTGAAGCAGAGAACACAGACACCACAGATAATGAACAGGACACAAGACAGGAGAGCCCACTGGTAAACTCCTGTGTGAATGTAAAAGAAGGAGAGATGATGATAGTATTGTTACAGGGCAAACAAGATGAATATAGTAAGCACCTCATGAATGTGTTTCTCCTCACCTGGGCTGTTGTAACAGGCTAGCTGGTCCTTCTCCTCATATTCTCACTCATCTCTTGTGCACCCTATTCTGTGTTTCCAGTTTGTTTCTGATATTGTTGAAATAGAATTGATGATCTCAGAGGAAATCAACCAATGAGAATTTAAAAACAGATTAGAAACAAGGCTGGACTATGAGGAATAATTACGTTAATAAATGATGAAATGATGACAATATATGAAAGAGATGGCAATGAATTTAGAACAAGTAAAATAGGTGAAAATGTTCTTATGAAAGTCAAAGAAGCAGTTTAGAAGGAGATATGGACATAAAGGACTCAAAAAGGATGAGGAATGAATACTAACCATTCTTTTGCAATTAAAAGTTCATTTTAATCTGTTGTGAGAATAATATAGATAGTGAAATTTCACTGAAAGGCAGATTTCAGGGTGCAAATTCCAGGATCTGGTCTGTAGCTGCCTGTTAAACTGTGCTTTGAAAATTATTCCTTTTCTCTCTCTTTTCTTTTGTATATAACTTTTTGCATATTTGTATATATAACTATGTATGTTACATTTTACAAAGAAGGTAAAAAAAACTATAGGCATTATAAGATAAAAATAAAGTTCTGAATAAAAAAAAACTCAATGGGTTTGGGAAATAAAACCATGAAAAATAATTTTTAAATGTTTCCCATGAATTAAGCACTATTGTGTAATGAAGGAGATTAGCTGTGTGGGTACAATCACTAGAGGGACAGACTAAGAAACAGTGAATAAGGGATTCTTGAACCTTTCTTAGGTAACCCCAAAAGCCCTGATCCTTTCTTGGAAACAATTTAGAGTAAATGAAGTGAAAACTGAGCTATGCGAATAAGGAGAGTATTTCCAATATTTCTGGTTCTCTCTACGCACAGACCCTGAACCTGGAGCTACAATCATCAGTCATGTTCCAGGTAACTAACAACACCCAAGATCCCTTCCACTTCATCCTCACGGGCATCCCTGGATTCGAGGCCTCCCACATCTGGATCTCCATCCCCTTCTGCTGCCTCTACACCATCTCCATCATGGGCAACACCACCATCCTCACCGTCATCCGCATAGAGACATCCCTGCACCAGCCCATGTACCTATTTCTCTCCATGCTGGCCCTCACTGACCTGGGTCTCACCCTCACCACCCTGCCCACGGTCATGCAGCTCCTCTGGTTCAATGCTCAGGAAATCAGCTTTGAAGCCTGCTTTGCACAGGTATTTTTCATTCATACATTTTCTTTCATGGAATCCTCTGTCCTGCTGGCTATGTCCTTTGACCGCTATGTGGCCATCTGCCGCCCCCTCCATTACACCTCTATCCTCACCAGTGAAGTCATTGGCAAGATTGGGTTAGCCATCATTTGCCGCTGTGTGCTGGCCGTTCTTCCCTC